>CAJFCP010025723.1:21195-37961 GCA_904066005.1 Synergus itoensis
ATAGAACAGGCATCAGATTTGGATTCAACGACCCCAAAAATATATAGAAATAATCATTTGAATCGATTTGACTATTTTTCCAGGATTTTACCTTGAAATGACATTCAACCTGACCTAATGGAGACAAACGGACACCGGATTCGGATTCAGCGACTCCAACAACATAAAGATATACTATATTCTAGTACCGGGAACAGGCACTTTGTTTTTTTTGTGTGCCTGTGTTATCTATACAAAGAGTCCATAAAAGCAAGTAGTGTCAAAATCTGCCAAGTGAACCACCTACTTCTCGATGGTCGAGATTTTTCCGCGGTAATTATTTTTTTACGATTCACAAAGATAAATAAAAAATACAATTTAAGCAGTTTGGCGAAATTCGAAATTTTACAATAGTTATTGTTAATAACATTTTCTTGCCTGAATTCGGTCATTATTTATTTTCTATCGATTCGCTGCATGCATTTTGCTAATTATTTTATCGGCCAATGTCGACTAGACACTCTTTCGATAGACATTTATCTTTTTTACAATAAACGTAATTTGTTGAAAATATAAACAATTTGTTTAAACAATGAAAATAATTATAACTTCTGTATCGAATTTTTCCTTTATAATCATTGAATATGAAGCTCTATTTAATAACAAATTATTTAAAAAAAAGAAAATATTGAAACTTCCACGGAGTCCCAAATTATTGCTATTTTTTGCTAGGCACACAGCGGGCATCACCCGTGTCGCGCGTACCGCGGCACAGTAGGTTAAAAAAAAATTTCGCGGAAAAGTTGATATTCAAAAGATATTTCTGAACTGATTTGAGCCTTTTTTTTAAATTAAAGCGTATAAAATTCTGCACAAAAGTGTCGATCCATATCTTGAAAACAAAATTTGTTTTTTTTATTTAATAACAAAAATGAAAAAAAAAATAGTTTTTTGAGTACCGGGTTTCGAGAAATACTTGGATTCAATCCCAAATACCTAGAATTAATGAAGCAACTAACCAGGAAAGTTTTCCAATAGCTTAGTAGTTGTTTAAAAATTTATTGAACTTGTTATAAACAAATAAGTGAGTGAAAATGGATTCATGTGGGTTGACAGTGATTCGTCAATTGATTCGTACTAAATATGAATCATTTATAGATAGAAATCGATTTTTAACTAAATTCATGAAAGGCAATAAATAATTTGTTATTTCATATACAAATTTTATAAACAATTGGCTATATCATGTATTTATGATGACATAAATAAAGTTTTTTCTACTGAATCGGCCAAAAATTGTAGACAAATGCTACTTAATTACCAAATTTAGTCCTTCAATAACAATTGATGATTGTTTAAACAAAAATTTAAAAATGCACTGTTTGACTATTTTTAGAGGTAGAAACATAGTTTTTTCAACATAATCAAGTGTAAATGACTAATTTTAAAACGTTTATGGAGTTTACATAACAATAAACAATTTTAATTGTTAACAACAAATATATAAACAAATTTTTATCAGCTTAGGCATGTTTTGAGAAAAAAATTGAGTTTCTGTGATGTACGAGTAACTTATTATTTAGCAGTGACTCTTTGCTATCAATAAATAACAATTGATAATTCCCCTAGTGCGAAGTCACATATGGCCCAGCAGTGGCCGAGAGTCGGCAAAAAAATTGTCGAAGCTCGGCACCATCACGGCACAACCACGGAATGATAACTCCAGTCTGCACTTGGTAGCCAAAGCTTGGCTGCCATTGTCGGCCCAACACTGAGTAAAAAGTGACAATTGGTCCAGTAATGTGCCGCGACTGGACCAGACTTTGGCTGATTCTCGTAAAAAATGATTCGCCGTAGTAAATGTGACACTTGTCCCAATAATTTGCCGTTGCTAGGCAAAGCATCGGCAATAGATCGGCAAATTTAAGGGGGGCACTCTATTTAAAGCCTCGAAAAATTGTCGTTTTTTGGAAATTTTTTTGAACAAGAAAACAATGCGCTAGAAAAGTGGTGATTTGTATTTATTAATACACATGACTGAACTTTAATTTCTGATTTTAAACATATAAAAAATTTTCAAAATGGCGGCTGTGGCAGCCATCTTCTGCAGGCCCTCCGCTAAATTACTTTTTACGGTAATCAGGATACAGCCCAGACCAATTATCTGAAAAAAAAAAAAAATGTTTTTTTACAGGTAAAGGTTGTGTTGTGTGCTTAAAACTCGCAAATGTTAATAAACATTGAAAATTATTAAAAATTTCAATGCTTAAAAAAAGAAGTCGGATTTTCACCCTTTTTTTGTTGTTATTAGCGACTGAAAAATTGTTTAAACAATTAGTTTTTACTAATTTCAGAGTTTTAAGCACAAGCGGTGACTTTAATCTAAAGAATGAATGTAGGAAGAGCTTTATACGTGCAGCGGTTCGTTCGCAATCGTGATTACCGACTGAAAAAAAGTGGTTTCTAGAAATCGAGCTCTAAAGTTTTTAAACCGAAAAAATTGCATTTACAGAAAACTTATGGGTAAGATTTTTTAGTCAGCATTTTTTAGACATTCGGATTGTTTAACATTTTTTAGTCATTCGGAAATGTTATAACAGTTCACACACACATACACGGAGAAAACTGGAGGGTCAAATCGCTCATCTAGAGCGATTTGACCCTCCAGTTTTCTCCGTGTACGCGCTCACGCAATCTTCGGCTTATAACTCCGAAATTATTCTCAGAACGACTTTCAAACTTCAGGAGTATATTTTCGGATAGTATAGCTATCGATTAGAAGAAAAAAAAATCGATTTTTTGAAAGTTGTAAATAGAGTGCCCCCCTTAAATAGCCAATATAGGCAGCCAGAACTAGCCCACACTGGGCCGATTAAAATGCCGTTATTGGCCCAATAATGTTAGCTGATCTTTAGCTGCCGAAATTGGACCAAGCCTGGGCCGTGTTTTCAGCTTTGGCAATTCGCACTTGGGTGTTTTAACAAAATTAATTAACAAATGCATTTCTCGGCTATTTATAGTATAGAAGTAAAAACTTGGGGTTTTCAACGTATCCAACTGTTAATAACTAACTTTCAAACATTTTTTTATACTTTCAAACTTTTTAATCTTTTTTTTTTACAAACTATCCGATTTTTTACTGCTAAGCAGACATATGAGTAATTTCTAGAAAAACCATTGTTTCCAGAAGCTAGAGCAATGCTTCTAGACATTACTCATATGTCTGCTCAGCAGTAAAAAATCGGATAATTTATTTAAAAAAAAAAATAAAAAGTTTAAAAATATAAAAAAATGTTTGAAGGTTAGTTATTAACAGTTGGATACGTTGAAAACCCCAAGTTTTTACTTTTATAAATAGCCGAGAAATGCATTTGTTAATTAACTTTGTTAAAACAATTATCAATTGTTATTGATTGATAGTAAAGAGTCATTGCTAAATAATAATCTACTCATACATCACAGATACGCAATTTTTTTCTCAAAACATGCTTAAGCTAATAAAAATTTGTTTATATAATTGTTATTAACAATTGAAATTGTTTATTGTTATGTAAACTCCCTAAAGGTTTAAAAATGAGTCATTTACACTTGATTATGTTTAAAAAACTAAGTTTCTACCTCGAAAAATAGCCAAACAGTGCATTTGTTAATTAAATTTGTTTAAACAGTCATAAATTGTTATTGAATGACTAAATTTGGTAATTAAGTGACATTTGTCTATAATTTTTGGCCGAATCAGTAGAAAAAACTTTACCCAAATGCGAATTGCGGGTACTGAAAACACGGCAAAATACTGGACCAGTCTTGGCAGCCAAGTGTCGGCTAATGTTACTGGACCAATAACAGCGATCAAATCGGCCCAGTGTTGTCCCAGTACTGGCACAGACATTGGCATTTCAAATTTGCCAAGTTTTTGCCGATGCTTGGCCCGGCAATGGCCTATTACTGGACCGAAAGTCGACATTACTCCGGCAAACCATATTGGAAGTCAAAAAGCCAGAGTCCTGCCCAGTAGCGGCCCATCAAAGGACCGAAAGTTAAAATTACTCCGGAAAACCATATTAGAAGTCAAAAAGCCAGATTCCGGTCCAGCGATGGTACTTTTCTGGGTCGAAAGTCGGCATTACTCCGGAAAACCATATTGGCAGTCAAAAAGCCAGAGTTCGGCCCAGTAACGGCCCATCACTGGGCCGAAAGTCGACATTACTCCGGCAAACCATATTCAAAGTCAAAATGCTAGCATTGGCACTTTATTGGGCCGAAAGTCGAAATTACTACGTCAAACTAAATTAGAAGTAGAAAAGTCAGAATCTGGCCCAGCGATGACGCTTTACTGGTACTTTAAAGAAGTTCAAAGGATTTTAGGGATTTCATAGAAACTTAAAAAGACTTTAGAAGATTTTAAATGACTTTAGGAAATTTCAAAGGATTTTCAAGGCAGTTTAAGAGATTTTAATGAACTCTCAGATGAAATTTCTTTAAATTTTTTTAAATCCTTGAATTCTTTAAAAATTTCTGGAAATATCAAGATATACAGAAATCTCTTTGTCTCATATAACAATCCCTGTAATCATCATACTAGGTGGTTCAAGATGCTCCCGGCCTCCAAGAAATGGTACCACCAGTTTTAAAATACCAACGTTCAGTCGAATACACGATCAATTTCAGATAGATTGGCACTTGGCAGTGACGCTAAAGTGATTTTAAAGTCAGAAAGTTTTGATATTTGTTGTAAAAATGGATAAGGAAGAATTTCGGGCCTTGATTAAACATTATTTTTTGCGTGGAAAAAGTGGAAAGGAAACGAAAAAAAAGCTCGATAAATATTATGGTGATTCTGCTCCATCGTATTCAGCCGTAAAATATTGGATTGCCGAGTTTAAAAGAGGCCGAATGTTCACAAAAGATGAACACGCCGGGGGAGCACCAAAAACAGCGACCACTCCAGAAATCGTGCAAAAAATCCACGATATCGTATTAAGTGATCCAAAAATAAAAGTGCGTCAGATAGCTAATGCCGTACGCATATCAACTGGGTCAGTGCATTCAACTTTGCATGATTGTTTGGGTATGAGAAAGCTAACCGCAAGATGGGTGCCGCGTTTGCTGACAATTGATCAAAAACGTGAACGTGTTCGCACTTCCCAGCATTGTTTGGACATGTTAAAACGAAATAAAGCTGATTTTTTGCGTCGAATAGTGACTTGTGATGAAACATGGGTCCACCACCACACCCCAGCATCGAAACAATCAGCCAAAGAGTGGGTAGGACTCGGCGGAAGTGCACCAAAGCGACCCAAGACTCAACTATCGGCTGGAAAGGTGTTGGCGTCAGTTTTTTGGGATTCGAGGGGCATATTGTTCATCGACTATTTACAAAAAGGGAAAACAATCAACAGTGACTATTATTGTGCCTTATTGGACCGATTGAAGGTCGAAATCGCAAAGAAACGGCCCCATTTGTTGAAGAAAAAATGCATTTTTTTGCAAGACAATGCACCAGCTCACAAATCGATGAAAACCATGGCCAAATTACGCGAGCTAGGCTTTCAATTGCTTGAACACCCCCCGTATTCTCCAGATTTAGCCCCCAGAGATTATTATCTGTTTCCAAACTTGAAGAGATGGCTCCAGGGACAGCGATTTGCGACGAATGAAGAAGCCGAACGGGAAACTGATGGGTATTTTGAAGGCCTTCAGCAATCTTTCTTTTCAAAAGGCATCGCAATGTTGGAAAATCGTTGGACTAGGTGTATCGAGCTTGGAGGGGACTATGTTGAAGAATAAATAATAAGTTTGACAAAAATCGTTTGTTTTCTTTGTTAGGCCGGGAGCAACTTGAACCACCTAGTAATTCCTGAAGACATAGAAGAGTCAATGTGGTTGGTACAATAGATTTTCAATTTGAGGAAAGCAGATAGAATTTTTATTTAAGACTGAAATTCGAATTTAAATATTTTTTAAATATGTATCTTACTCATATTTTGAAAATTATTTTAACTTTATATCTTAATGTTTTGAAACATTAAATTTCTTTATTTATTTTAAAAACTCTAAGTAATTTATTATTTAAAATTAAAATTTATTTTTTTGACTAAATAGTATTTTAAATTATTTAATTAAAACTGTTTTATGAAATAGAATTTTGCTAGTCCTATAATATCAATCATTACTACAATATACTTTTCATCAATACTTTTACTTTCTGTAAAAGTGAAGATTAAAAATAGGTACATATTTTATTTATTGTTACATCAAATGTGTTTTCTGATTAAATTATCTCGAAAGAAATTAATTTTCTTGTGTGAATGAGTATACCGCGGAAAAAATGTGAGACCACCATCTCGAGAGCTTAGGATAATGGTTATGTAGCTGGACTCGCGTCCCGTAGGTCGTACGTTCGATTCCCCCCCACGTTGCGTGCGAAATTTTATTTGTTATATAAGCGTTAAAATTTACAAATATCGATTATTTACATATAAGTATATTCATAATATATCTACGTGTAAATAATATTCTTAATTAATAACATTTATTTTAATTTTTTTATCGTAATTTCTAAGTGTAATGGGCCAGTGACGGGCCAGTGACGGGCAAGTGAAGGCGGCCAAGAACCGGCCAAGTCTTAGCCCCCAAGTGCAGCCCTTAGATATCATTTCGGTAATGGTCCGTTAACATATGCTGCTTTCGGACCAATACTGGCAACCAATGACGGGCAAGTAAAAGCGGCCAAGAACCGGCCAAGTCTTGGCCGCCAAGTAAAGCCCTTAGATATCATTTCGGCAATGGACCAGAACTGGCGGCCAAGTCTCGGCAAGACCTTTGCCGAAAACTTTCCTGGATAGTTGCTTCATTGATTCTAGGTATTTGGGATTGAATTCCAAGTATTTCTTGAAACCGGGTACTCAAAAAACAATTTTTTTTTTCATTTTTATTATTAAATAAAAAAAAAACAAATTTTGTTTTCAAGATATGGATCGACAGTTTTGTGCAGAATTTTATACGCTTTAATTTAAAAAAAAAGGCTCAAATCGGTTCAGAAATAGCTTCTGAATATCAATTTTTCCGCGAAATTTTTTTTTAACCCACTGTGCCGCGGTACGCGCGACACGGGTTATGCCCGCTGTGTGCCTAGCAAAAAATAGCAATAAGAGGGACTCCGTGGAAGTTTCAATATTTTCTTTTTTTTAAATAATTTGTTATTAAATAGAGCTTCATATTCAATTATTAAAAAGAAAAACATTTGATATAGAAGTTATAATTATTTTCATTTGTTTAAACAAATTGTTTATATTTTCAACAAATTCCGTTTATTGTAAAAAAGAAAAATGTTTATCGAAAGAGTGTCTAGTCCACATTGACCGATAAAAAAATTAGCAAAATGCATGCAGCGAATCAATAGAAAATAAATAATGACCGAATTCAGGCAAAAAAATGTTATTAACAATAACTGTTTTAAAATTTTGAATTTCGCCAAACTGCTTAAATTGTATTTCATGTTTATCCTTGTGAATAGTAAAAAGTAATTACCGCGGAAAAATCTCGACCATCGAGAAATAGGTGGCTCACTTGACAGATTTTGACACAGTAGCTTTACAGATTATTTTATTTCAGCGATGCTTTTGAACTGATAATAATTGAGATGTGTTTTGCAAGACGAGTCTTTCAACCTTGATTCAATAATGACGAGTATTAATATCGATGGACATCAAAACCGGTACGTGGCGTTAATACCATTTCAGGAATATATATTCACAATGTTGATAACTTCTGAGGAAACGACTTTACTAGCTGTGATGAGAATGCGATAAAAATAGATTTCTAAAATAGACGTCGACTTTTACGTCTTCATAAATCTAAGAATGGAATCTACTACATTTACGTGGATTGTGTAGGTACTTATTTCAGCTGAGTAATCAATGTTCATCGTCTTGAAATAATTAATCTCTAAAGTTTCAATACTTTCGCCCGTGCCAAAATTGTCCCACTTGAAATCACTTGAAATCTCTTGAAATTCCCTAAAATATTTCGGACTCTTTTTTTAAGATGTGTTTAAATTTTTTAAATCTCGTGAAAGCTCTTAAAAATCCTTAAGGGCATGTGATACTTACTATATGAGCAATTTTTTTCGATTTTATTGATTTTCAAATTACCCAACTTTTCAGCCACAAAAATAAATATTTTGCCCTGAAACTTCGGAAAACGGAAGAGAAGATTAAAACGGACCGTTATTGACTCTTTTTATCTTGTATAATGAAAAAAAGTTTAAATTTGCTAAAATTCGTAATGCATTTGTCACTTTGAGGTTAGGTGCTCTATGCTTTATGAGTGATCAAATTACCCAACTTTTCAGCCACAAAAATGAATATTTTGCCCTGAAACTTTGGAAAACGGAAGAAAACATTAAAACGGACCGTTATTGACTCTTTTTATCTTGCAAAATTAAAAAAAAGTTTCATCTTGCTAAATTCGATCAAAAAGTATCACATGCCCTTAAATTCTTCGAAATTCTTTTAAATTAATTAAAATTCTTTAATATTATTTAAAATATTATGACATATTTAAAAAAATGTTTTATTTCCTTAAAAATTTAGAAAATTATCCAATTTAAATGATTTAAAAGAATTTCAAAATATTTGAAAGTATTTAAGTATTTCGAATGTTGCACAATCCTATTAAATTCAGTTCAATTCTATTAAATCATCCTAAATCACGTTAAATTCAATTGAATCCTATTTAATCCTGCTTAATTTGTTTAAATTCACTTGGATCTTATTAAATTGCGTAGAATTTTATTGAATTAATTTGAATTCAAATAAATCCGCTTGAATAACATAGAATCCCTTTGAATCCTTTTAAAATCTATTGAATATTATTAAAATTCGTTAAATCCTATTGAATTCTATTAAGCTAAATAGAATCGTTTTGAATTCCATTGAATTCTATTGAATTTAATTCAATAATTGCATTAAATGTCATTGAATAACATTAAATTGTATTGAATTGGATTAAATCCTGAATTTAATTGATTTGTACAGAATTCCATTAAATACAATTGAATCCTATTGAATTATGTGGAATCCCATTGATTCTTATTGAAGTCGATTAAATTTCATTGAATCATAACAAATTCCGTTCAATTCTCTTAAATTGTCTGGAATTACATTAAATCCTAATGAGTTACAGTGAATTTTATTGAATCTTATTTAATTGGATTGAAAACTATTAAATTTCGTTAAACATATTGAATTCCGTTCAATGCTATTAACTTATATTTAATCCTATAAAGTTTCATTTGATCCTATCAAATTTTATTCAATTCTATCAAATCATCTTGAATCACGTTGAATTCCTTTGAATCCTATTCAACTCTATTGAATATTATTAAATACTTTCAAATGTTATTGAATTAATTTAAACTACCCTGAATCCTATTTAATTACGTTGAATTCTATTGCATTTCATTGAATTTCATTAAATTTTATTTAATTCTATTTAATTGCCTTGCAGGCCATCAAATTTTATTCTTTTTAATTTACTTTTTATGAATCCTATTGAATATCAATGAATTCAATTAAAAACCTTTTTGCAAGACATTGAATCCTATTGAATTTCACTGATTTATACTGAGTTCAATTGAATTCCATTGAATTCTGTTGAATTCTGTTGAATCATAATAAATTTCACTCAGTCCTCTTGAATTACATTGAATCTCATTGATTCTTGTTTAATAGGATTGAATACTATTAAATTCCGTTAAATCATATTGAATTCCGTTGAGTCCTATTAAATTTTGTTAAATCTTGTTGAATTCCATTCAATCCTATGTAATTCGATTGAATACTATTAAATTCCGTTAAATCCAATTGAACTCCGTCCAATCCTATTAAATTAAATTCAATTATAATAAATAATCTTCAATCACATTGAATTCAATTTAATACTACATAATCCTGTTTAATTCAATTAAACATTATTGAATTCCTTTGTATCCCAATGTATTCACTTGAATAACATTGAATTCCATTGAATTCTGTTAAATTTCATTCAATAATTGCATTAAATAATATTGTATTATGCTTAACCACATTGAAATACCTTGAATTACATTCATTTCAATTGAATCTTATTAAATCCTGATAAATACCATTGAATTACATTGATGAATTCCATTAATTGCCATTGAATTCCATTAACTCTTATTGAATTACTAATGTGCATTAATTTATATTAAGCTCCATTAAATGTCATTGAATCCTATTGAATTTTGTAGAGTCCTATTGATTCCTATTGAAGTCGATTGAATTTCGTTGCACCATAATAAATTACGTTCAATCCTCTTGAATTTTCTGAAATTACGTTAAATCCTAATGAATTACATTGAATTTTATTTAATCTTATTTAATTGGATTGAAAACTATTAAGTTCCATTAAATCATATTGAACTACTTTGAGTTATATTGAGTCCTATTAAATCCCGTTAAATCCTGCTGTATTCCGTTCAATCCTATTAGATTCCATTTAATTCTATTGAATCCCAATCAATTTACAGCGTGTTTTAGGGGAGGGTTCAAGCTTTTGAAATTTATATACAATTAAAAAAAAAATTTTTTTGTTGATTCGTCATACTAAATAATAAAAAAAATGTTCCGAATAGCCCCGGTCTAACCTTTGCTTTTCTTTCAGAATCTAAAAGAAATGGCCAAGACGAAGATTTTCCTTTAGTGTTGTTTTTTTACTCCACCTTTTTTCCTCTTTTACCTTGTGCTCATTCCCTGGACATATTTTTATAATCACCTAATCTTGCAGGTGTAACTGGCTAACTGGCAAGAAATTTGAGTATATTATACCGTATGTTACGGTGATTTATGAAACTTGGCCCGGCCGAAGGACAAGCAATCCCCACACTAGTGAAATTATCGCGGCCAGTTTCTTCAAGAAGCGATTATTTTTAATGTCAAGCGCTCGAGTGACACGCCTGTGTTGATTAAGAAAGGGAAAGAGAAAGAGAAAAATATAGATTGAGGGAAAAGACCGAAAGAGAGAAAAAATTATGGAAACCGATGATCGAACTCGAGAGCGAAAGTGTAGACAGTAACGAATTAACGAATCTTCATGTTATCTGTTTTCTTGTTTCAGTCATAATATATATATATATATATATTTATATATGTAATTAGCACCCAAAAACGAGTAAAAGTAATAAAAATTGAATATCAAATGTGAATAGAGCGGTTAATGTTCTATTAGAAAAAAAGGAACGTGAATTAATTATTATTGGATGTACAATAGTACACGTGATCAGCGGATGATGTAGAAAATATTTTATTTATTGAATGAAAAGAGTGGAAGAATAAAGTTGAAGGTGAAAAGGAAAAAATAGTCTGAGGTGAAAAACGAAGATAAAAAAGAAGTCGTAGATAAAGTCAGAGATGAAGATGAAGATGAAAAAGAAGTAAAAGAAGAAAGTAGAAGTAGGAAAAAAAATACGGAGACGATGTCTAAGATGAAGGAAAGTCTACGTTGAAGAAGTGGAAAAAAGTCCAAGGAGAAATAAGTCGAAACACATGTCGAAAATATAATCGGAGATGAATACGAAGTCGAAGATGGAAGAAAAAAGTTAAAGAAAAATTTCGAAGAAGTTCAGGAAAAAGTTGGAGAAAAAGACAAAGTCGAAGAAAGTTAGAGATGAAAAAAAAAGTTAAAAATCAAAAAGAAAGATGAAGAAAAATATTAAAGGCGAAGACATAGACGAAAAAAATGTTAAAGAAGGAAAATAGATAAAAAAAAGTAAAAAAGGGTTTCAGAATAGGGGTTAGGAAAAGAGGATTGAAAAAAGTTTGGAAAAAGGCAGTTGGAAGAGGAGTTGGAAAAAGGGGTTTTCAAAAGGAGGTGGGATAAGGGGAAACGAAAAGGGATTGGTTAAATGAGAATTAGAAGAAAGGCTTGGAAAATGGGCTTGAGAAAATAGCTGAGTAAATGGGTTTGATAGTACCAATTGTGAGAAAAGTGAAAAGGAGAAAGAAGCGAAAAGGAGTTAGCAAAAGGAAGGGTTTGGAAAGGTTATCGGAAAAGTATTTGGGGAAAAGGGGTTATAAAAGAGATTTGGAAGTTTGATAAGTGTGGTTGAAAATCATCGGTAGGGGTGGAAAAGAGAGGTTTGTAGAGGTGTTTGGAGAAGGTGGTTTGAAAAGGTGTTGATGAAAGGGGGTTGAAAAAGGGGTTTGGAAAATGAAGTTAAAGAAGGTGTTTGGAAAATATGCTTGGTGAAAGGAGTTGGGAAAAGGTGTTTGGAGTAAATGGTGAGAAGAGTGGTCGAGAAAAGTGTTTTCGAAAAAGAGAATTACAAAAAGGGTTTTGGAAGAAGACTTGGAAAATGCTTGGAAAAGTTAGAAAAAGGTCTTGAAAAAATTCGTGGGAAACGTGAGAGAAGTAGGAGAGGGTAAAGGTGTTTATAAAAGGAGGAAGCATAGAAAAGGGGTATGTAATGAAAGATTAGTGAAGGTATTTATAAAAGATGCTTTTTAAATGGAGTTGAGAAAAGAGGGGTTGAAAATGAGGTTGAAAAAAAAGAAGTTTAGAAAATAGTGTTAGTAAAGGGGTTTAGAAAAAGAGGGTTATAGGAGGTGTTAAGAAAAGGAGATATTTAAGTGGGATTGAAGAATGGGATTAGAAAATGGGGATTGATAATGGGTTTTAGAAAATAGGGTTGAAAAAATTATTTTAAAAATTGATGGAAAAGGTGATCAGATACTTTATTACATATAAAATAAAAATCTATTATTAGATAAATTTTTTTCAATCGCGATGATGCTTAAGTGCAAAGTGGGTCTGTCCGGCATTAATTATTACAGTTTGAAAGCAAAGAGAGATGCATAACGGCTTCTTGTCCCTGAAGCCGGTTGTTTCCCGTTGCATCCAGACACCTGTAACACACGAGAAGAAATCTGTCGTAACTGTTGCAGTGTTGCTGCCATCCTCCGATAAAACGTCCCACATCTATTATTAAAACTCTAGGATCGCTCGAGCTTGTTTGCGCTTGCATAAATGAATTTTCTATTAAAAGTGATTACGGCACGGACTCACAGAGATGGAGTCGCATAAGTTGAAAAAAAACGAAGGTCCTCGGGACGCTGAAATTTCACGGCAAAAAGCTGTCGAGCAAAGAACCACATAATATCACGCCGACTTAACGAAACGACTTTTAGTTAGCGAAAATTACGAAATTCCAATATGTCCGACTAATGGGATTCCCGGGTTTCGTATTCTTTACAAATAAATTACATTTGGTATTTTAATTGAGAAGAACAGCTTTTCAATTGAAATTACATTTAAAATATTGAGTGAACTTCCAAAAACCCTTTACCTGCGATTTTTTAGGGGCTAAGTA
This sequence comes from Synergus itoensis, assembly GCA_904066005.1. NCBI lineage: Eukaryota > Metazoa > Arthropoda > Insecta > Hymenoptera > Cynipidae > Synergus > Synergus itoensis. The sequence goes on from CAJFCP010025723.1 coordinate 34,565, forward strand.
TTTAAGTTTTAACAAAGTTAAAAGTTTTTAAGTTAAGTTAAGTTAATAGTTAAAACTTAAGTTTTTAAGTTTTTAACTTAAGTCTAAGTTTTTAACAAAAATCAATTTTATTCAACCTAGAAAGATTCCAATTATCCACAGCCGAACTTTTCACTCTTGAAGATCGGGATTTAGTCAGTCACCCTCTGGCAATTAGTTTAGTGGACTGTCCCTGATAAAATAATTGAAATATACTTGAACGCGACAGTCTCGACGTATGCCTCTAGCAACTCGATCACGAAAATTACAACAAAAAGTCCATATCCTGTAGTCAAAACGATGAGCAGTGGAATGATTAGCATATCAGATTCTTGCTCTTCCTTAATTAATGGTTCTACCGATTTCATGAATTGTGGTATTAGAGGTTTATACCAGTAATTTTTGAAACCTGATTCAGATAGCTTAATTAAAATCTTGTCTGCAGCCCGGACGAAGAGTGAATTCTTCTCAAATAGTATGAACTTCTCGCAATTTCCAAAGGTTTGTTTGACTATTTTCATCAGAGGCTGATCATCTTCACCCAGATAGTGTGAAATCATCATCTCACCAGTTTGTTCTCTCTCTATGCAAGCAACATTCTTGTGGTCCAATAGCATCTCCAAACATTTTTCACGACTTACATCAATTTTGGACTTGTTCAACAAAGCTTCCGTGAGGTCATAACTTCCTAGTTTCAATAAAGATTAAAATAAGGTCGGTATCGTAGGAACGAGATTCGACTTGTTCAGATCTTCTAATGTATCAATAATCATGTCTTCTTCTTCGATAATTTTAATGTCTGTTAATATTGCAAACAGGGTAGAAGATAATAGCGTGAACACGATTAAAAGAGTTCCAAAGACAATTTTTTCAGCCAATTTTTGAGGTTCTCGGGGTACTGCGATTCCCAACATTGCTTGCATTATATCTAATATAGACCAGTAATATGTGTTGAAGTTCAACAATCTTGCGCCGGAACTTCTGAAATTTTGAAATTCATTGCCTTTGAAAGAGCTTCGATAACTGCAGCTTCTGGTTCAGTAACAGTAACTACTGAAAACCCCATGAAATACCATTAAAAACCTTAAAATTCCTAAAAAATATTCCAAATTAGATGCAATCAAATGTGCTTGCCTCGAAATTGAAAAAATACAATTTTTAATTTCAAATAATTCTTGTATTTAAAATTCCTTAAATTTTTTTAATTCGTCTGATTGTAAAGATTGTGAAGACCATTGTAATTAAAGGTTAACTATCGAATTTATCACAATTTATATTTATCTCAGCTATTTTATCACGCCTATTGTCTTCGAGTTTAACAAGATACTGCATCAATAAAAAGTCGATGATATTTAAAATCGAGAAACAATAGACCTGGTGTCATTTTCCTTTCCCTGCAGCAATATGACGGACGTTGAAGAATGAAAGGTTTCCTATATATGTATAAAGTGCCTTCAGCTATCAACCTTTATTCCCACTTAATCCACAATTCTACAAATTGACCCAACCCACTCTCAACCCTTAAACATCCACAGAAGTCTCAAATGTCATAGTGAAAGTGGAACGTGCCATATCTATTCTAGACTCTTACTAATTGTAAGCGATGACATCTGCAAATCTAATATCATCGACACGTCTTCTTCACGCATTCAAGTCTCCGAGTTACAGTACTTTTCTTTCTCTTTAATTTATCAATAAACGAGGCCAGTGTCAACAACTATTTTTGCAGTCTAAAATATTTTGATCTGAAACTTTCCAAAAAAATTTATTATATTTTTTTCCTTATTTCTACCGCGAGAAGTTTTTACTTGCTTAAAATTCCCTCGATAAACGAAACGCTGGAAGTCACAAACGCCCGATTCTCGCCTAGCATCAAAAAAAATTTATAGCAATAACAATTTTTTTTAAATAAATTTTTGTATTCCTATTGCTCTATCAATCGAAGGACACCCGAAAGCACATTCCCTGAAAATTTCATTTAAAAAGTCCGAAAACTGACCAACTGAACACGAGCTAAAGTGAAAACCGGATTAAAATCGATTTTTTGAAAGAAGTCAGTTTTTTGCCTTTAATTTGAAAACTAAAAAAATTACAATTTTTTTAATAATAAAAAAGATGCGCAATAAAATTTTACATATTCATACATCCTTCAAAAATTAAAATTCGAAAATTTTGTTGAAAGCTCAGTTTCATCCACCCGGTAGCCGAGGGGAATCAACCAATTATGTAAAAGTGGTAAGCGAGGAGGTAAGCGACTACTCATTTACTCACGCGTTGGACATCATTGATATAAAGGATAAATTGTCAAAAAAATACATACTCAAAACAGAAAGGTTGTAAGATTTATTTTTAAAAATGTGGAGAAAAATGAAAAAAGTAAAATTAGCTATAAAAATACTCTGTCATGTCAGTACAGTACAACCTCCCTGAGAGCTCACTCACGGGCGGTTAGGGGTAATAATTTCGAGAAATAGGAGGTCCCCACTACTGGGCGTAGAACTCGGAAATTGCGCATGTGAGCGAAATGTGTGTTTGAGTACGTAACCTCTAACAGAACTCTCGGCCGGCGGCGATGAAAACGTAGCGTATTTTTGATTACATATGTATATTCAAAAATAAAACTGAGAATATTTCAACATTTAAAATGTTAAGATCCTATACATATTTTAATTTTTTAATGTACACATGAATCAGTGAACAAAAATACAATATATATGGGGCATTGTCTGATCGAACTCAAACTTGGGTAAAGTATAGTCCTACTAGGTACAACTTTAGAGGAAAAAGATTTTTTCGATTGGATAAAAATTGACCGAGATAGGGGAGGGGGAATTTTTCGAATTTTTTCGATTTTGTGCTGTTTCGTGCTATTTCGAAGGTATTAATCTCCTTTCCTATGGAATATACAAAATTTTGTCCCACATGTTTTTGATAGCTTCTTACCTGGTCTATCTAATGGTTACAACCATTTTTTAAAAAATTGAAAATTTGACCTATTTTTTTGAAAATAAAAATATTTTTGACTTTTTTAGAAAAAATGCATTTTTTTTTTTTTTTTGTCTCCAAATAAAGCTTAAGTCTCTACCTTTCGATGCTGTAAAATTCATCTTGCTGTTTTTTGTTGTTTTCGAGAAATTAAATAAAGAGAAATGCGCGGAGCGAGAGGCCCAGCTGTCTCGAGCGTTTTTCGATTTTGTGCTATTTCGTGCTATTTCGAAGGTACTAAATTCTTTTCCTATGGAATATACAAAATTTTATCCCACATGTTTTTGATAGCTTTTTTCCTGGTCTATCGAATGGTTATAACCATTTTTTAAAAAATTGAAAATTTGACCGATTTTTTTTGAAAATAAAAATATTTTTGACTTTTTTAGAAAAA
>CAJFCP010025725.1:31670-42746 GCA_904066005.1 Synergus itoensis
CTCTTGTCTATCTCCGCCTATTTGTTTCTATCTCCATCTCAATACACAACAACGCGTTGTTGTGTATTGAGATGGAGATAGAAACAAATAGGCGGAGATAGACAAGAGTTAAAAAGGGACAGAAAAGAGGAGAGATTAGAGGAATGATTAGAATAATATGTATGTAGAAAATATTGTAGTTATAAAATTATTATGCATGTTTAAAATATGAAGATTAATAAGTTAATAAGGGAGAGATAGCCTTGGTGATAGAAAGAGATACAAATTTCTGGCAAGGAAAAATAGAATTAGAGTAAGAAAGGAATAAAATATGTTATAGCGAATAAATATACGAAAAGATAAAAAGAGATAGACATTAACTGAAATAAAGGTAGACTGAGGGATAGAAAGAGATAGATATTACCAAACACAGGGTCAGGCTGAGAGATAGGAATAGATAGATATTACCAGAGACAGAGATAGGCTGAGAAATAGGAAGAGATAGATACCACCGGACACGGGGATACAGTGGTGGATAGAAAGGGATAGCGTTTTGGGCTTTTTGGGATGCAAAATGGATACTTGGAAGAGATAGAAAAGTTCTATCTCTTTCTATCTCAAAATTTTATCTGTTTCTATCTCTTTACTTCCTGCAGGGTTGAGATGCTCTGAACATCGTGCTGCATGAGAAAGACGATTGCTCAAAGCAAGGTGAAGATGCAAGCGAATAAGCGAAATCGCAACAGTATCTACTGGTTCTCGTACACTCAAATGCAGGAATGCCTTCCCTTGTAAACATGTCAACCCAACCCTGGTTGCCATTAAAATCTTTGGAAACCAGGGTTGGGTTGACATGTTTACAAGGGAAGGCATACATGCATTTGAGTGTACATTCTCTCAGTGGGTCACTACACGGATACTCGATGGACTAAATCGTGCTTTTGATTGGTCAATTTTGTGCTCCGTAGTTTATATATGTATATATAATATAGATAACCTTGCGTCGTTCCGTTCATGCTATATAATTGTTCTATATCTAGAATCCTGCGTTCATCCATAAAATTTTGACTCAACCCATTCGAATCAATGCTTTTTTTATGTACAAGCCATTAACTATCGGATCGATTTCCGATTCTTGTTTAGTACTATTATAAATTAATAATAAAATTCTATACCATACTGAATTAAAGTAACAGGTGTTACTAAATTCTTCTGTCAGTAATGAAAGTAAAGGGTCCAATTATTTGAAATTCATCGTCTAAAAAGAAAATAATATAGGCTATTCTTCTCAAATTTTCGAATAATGACGATTGGTTATTTCTAGTATCACGTAGGTACGAAGAAAAAGATAAATCCAAGCGTAACGTTTTTCTAACCCTTCGACCGTCACGTCTGCATTTGGCATCTTCCCTCTCTTGTAGTTGATTAACTTCCGTTTTCGATGGGTAGTTTTTCCGACTGAGAGAAACAGCGAGAAAAAAGAGATAAGAGTACGAGTCTATCGCAGAGTCACACAGAACATATTTAAATTTATGTCCGTATATTTCACACCGAGTTCTCGCGAGTATGGCGCATCATGACCGTTCGGCTCTTCGCTTCTTCTCAATTTTCCCCTCTTATTTCGCTTATTTCGACGCTTTTTTATTTTTGGTTCTATCTCTTTCTTTTTTACTTTAGTTGAAGTTTCAGCAGTACCGCAAATTAATTTATTCCTACTCGTTAAGAAGCTTTCCGCCGGTAAAGCAGTCCTCACGATAGATTTTATCTTTTTTATTCTTGCACTTAATTAATGTTGAAATTATTCCAATGATTCGTAATAATCACTCAAAGTGAGTAAATCTCTGAGAACATGTAGGGACAGCCCTTCCATTACCATAACTAGTGTTTCGCCACTGAATTTTGCGTGGGACAAGTCGAACTTATTCAAATTTCACCGTATAATGTTCACAGCGGTCATTAAGACTTTGCGAAACTAAAACGTTGAAAGAGACAATTCCAACTGATGTTCAGTAATTAGAACAACAGATGTATCTTTATGGATATTTTTTCTATTTCCGTTACCGAAATTTTATGATTTATTGTTCACACGCCACAATAACGATCTTCCATATCTATTTAGAAACATTTTCCACTTAAATGCTCTCCCGATATTTTTAAAATAAATGATATAGTAATATCAATTTAAAAGTATAGAAAATGTCTATAAATAAAGAATATATGATCAGAACGAGAATAGAATTCAGCCGAGTTTATCGAGAATTGGATTGTGTACATGCGGCACTAATAGGGATGACCCTGGACTGGCAGCCGGCACGCGTGCATCCTCCGATGCAAGTGCACGTGTACTCAATCAATTTCATGCTGCCCTAGTGCATTATCCAACAATTGTGAACCTACATTTATAAATCTTCTTTATCAAAATTAAATTCGATCTGTCTATTTTCTACCACCGCTGCGGAAAAGATAACGGAAAAGTCGGCGAGTAATTTCATTTTTATATCGAATAAAACGGTCTTCCTGAATCTACCTTATCCGCTCATCCTTAATTCTAGTAAAATAACCTTTTATAAGATTTCAGATTACTACTTCTCTTACTATAATGTAAATCTCTTCTTAATTAATATTTTTTTTAATTGTACATCAAATAAGAGTTAGTGAGAAATACAAAAACTGATCGTTTTCTGCTAATTGACAATTAAAATTCGATTAATGAAGTTGCCCAGAAAAGGTAGTTAAACTCCCAATTATCAGATTTTTCTGTAATTTCGAGCTTTCACTTCTACTTCGGATCAAGAGATTTGTAAGAGGAGTTTTATTCTGCTTATAGCTCGAAAAATAATTCTGTAAATGATTTTTCAGATTTCCAGCCATTGAGCCGGTTAAGAATTTGAAAAATTATTCGAAAATATCTTCAACCTCGATTTTCATGTTCTAATAAATTTCTTGATAAATCGTGCAACATAATTTCATCTATGAAGGTTTAGAAATTTCCCCATGAAGTCTTATTTAAAATGGATTCCTGTCGAGGCCCTGGTCGGGATTTGAATTATTAATAAAAATATTTTAATATAATTAGACATTTATAGGGCAACAATATAGTACTGATATTTCAATCTTATGTTGGCATTCTGACCTTAAAATAATGCAATAATACCGAGATATTGTTGATAATGTAAATGAGATATTCAAGAGTTTTACATGGCAAAACCATAAATCGGGTGAAAAAAAGAAATTCCCAACGTGAGAGCGTGACGTGCCTTGTGAGGTCCTTTCTAGATCAGAACTACACTAGAACTGTTAAAGAGGTAGTCTCGTAACTGACATCTTTTTTTTCCATAAGAAAATAAAATCTAATCACTTTAAATTTTTTATATGTTATCATTAACATCCAACACTGTAAAAAAAGTTTATTTTTTTAAACATTTTTTTAGTTTTTTTTTTACGGCTAAATTGAGCACTTCAAAATAAAAAAATATGTGGAACGGATGATTGCGGCACTTCAGTGCATCCGAAAAAAAATCAAATTGCTTATTGTTCTGTAGGCTTTTCATTCTGGCAGGGGTTAGGATTTATTATTTAGAGTGAAAAATAACAAAATGGCGGACTACTAATAAAAAGCACGTTTTTTTCTCAGAAATCCAGCTATAAATCAGAAAATAATGAACGAAAAAATATATCCTGGCGCGTGCGATAGCCACTGATGTGTAGAATAACGTGTTAAAATTTCAGCCTGATCGGTTCAATAGAATATTTTAAATTATCCGGGCCGACCGAAAAGACGTTGTTTTGAGAAAAACGCGTTTAAAGTTGAGTGTCCGGATGCTGTATAAGGATACATAAAATTTTCTCGTGCGAAAACTAAGTACCCTGGAGGCTCAGTTCGTTAGTTTTTGGATTTTCGAAATGAAATTTGAAGGAAATGTGATTTCGGGTGTTTTCCGATTGATTGAACAATAGAAATTCAAATATTAAGTTTTAAAAAATTGTTATTAATTTTTTTCTAATGCTCGGCGTGAATCGGACTTTTGTAACTTTAAGTGTTTCGTTTATCGAGGGAATTTTGAGCAAGCAAAAACTTCTCGCAATAATAATGTAGAGAAGACTATAATAAAATTTTTCGAAAAGTTTCAGATCAAAATATTTAATAGTTTAGGACTAGTTATGATTTTAGTTCGTGGCAGCGCTGGAGTTTTTGAACGTACTATGTGCTCTACACGAAGCGCTCTCGACTATGTGCTGTAGCTTCGTGAATATTTCATATTTCAGTCTAAAATGTTTACAATATACTCTCAATATATTATACTTTCGAAATATGTAAGAAAAAAAATTCGATTTTTTGAAACTGAGTTATCAGACTACCTCCTTAAATCATACGAGATTTACATACATTCATAGCTTAGCAGTCTCGGAATCTCTTTTAATATTCACCAACACTTAAAACCTTACAAAGCAATCCCTGGCCAGATCATATAAAGAGATTATAATAGGGAATCCTACTTTAGTATAATGCACGTTATTCCAGGAGGCACAATCAGCCAGCGAGATTTATTGCAATAGGATCGTTATCATTGTAAGGGCATTGTGAGAGAAGGGTGATCAATAATTTGCTCTTGAAATAAATTATTCCAAACCTAAAGAGAAGTATTATTATTATTATTATTCGGCAAGTTTTCTTGAACTTGACCTATCCATAAATGCATTTTTTTTAAAGTTGAAAAATGTTACGCTTCACTTAATTTTGTGCAGGAAAGGAATTATGTAATTTAGAGACAGGCAAAGTGCCGCTCGTAAGTGTAAAGAAAGTCATAAATTAAATTGAGTCTTTATCGCGCGGAGAGAGGTAACATTACGCAGCGTTAGGAACCTTTTTTTCGTAGGTTGGATATAAATTTTAAAGGCTGTACAAAGGGATCCAACCGAAGTTTCATTCATACAAAATTTATGGATGCTTGAAGTATTACTTAGCTCGCTATTTGACCAATTTTAACGCCCTCGTTTCCTCACTCTTTTAAGCTCTGCTTATATTATTTTATTCTCATCGTTCTCAGTGAATTTTTAAGTGCACTTTGAAAATTTGATACTAAAGTAACCAAATTATTGTACAAGAACGTATATTTTTTATATCAAAGCCTTATGAGAAGTTTGGAAAAAGTTTGTAAAGACCTTTTGAAGAGTTTAACTCATTTTTATAGCACGTCGGGCGAAAGTTCGATTTTCGGCGTATCCGAAGACTCGTGAAGGTAGCCGATTTCCGAGGAGTGACTTAAAGTAAACCATGGTTTACTTTAAGTCACTCCAAGGCGTGGCCTAAAATAAATAAACCTAAGTAAAGCAAACCTAAGGGGAACTCGACTTGGTTTAATCGTGACGCCAACCTCACCTCGTGCAAAAATTGCCCCATTTAGCCCTATTTAAAATCGCGTGCTGACGAGTCGGGATGATATAGTCGGCAATGATATAGTAGTAATACGTCATTAATAACGATCTTAAATTGGTATTCCGACCTTAAAATAATGCAATAAAACCGACTTATAGTTGATAATGAAATAGGGTGTTGAAGATTTTTCCATGTCAAAACCATGCAACGGGTAAAGATAAGGAATTTCCAAAGTTTTCCACACTTAATTTTTTATAAAATTTTAAAATATGCCTATATTTATACATTAGTAAATTAACTAATATATTTTTGATATACACGAATATATTTCTTTGAACTTTAAACATATTTTTACGAAAATCAATATTAAACTACATTTTATGATTATATTTTTTAAAAATAATTTTTAATAATTTTCATTTTCAGGAAACTACTAATTTCTATAAATGCTGATAAGTAAATAAAATGTTTTAAAAAGTGAATAAAATTTTAAACAACTGAAAAAGTGACAAAGTTTCAAAGACTGATTTACATTCATGTACGTCCGATTTGTAACTATATATCATCAGCCTCCGTGGCGTAATGGGTAGAGTGTCGAGTCAGTCGCTGGTCAGACATGATCCGAATAATAAGATCGTTGACAGCGGAGTGTGAGAAATTGCGCTTTTTAAACTCCTTTAGGTGGTAGAAGTGCTGCAAAGAACTAAAGAAAAAATAAATAACCTGTGCGGACGTCACGGTCCATTATATAAAATCTGTGTTGGTTAAGTTCCTAAATCAGTGGAAAATACAATGAAAAAGTGCGAATCATCCAACGTCAAAATGGCGGACGAACGACTTCAGCAAACGGAAGAGTAAATGGAAGCAGAGCCACAGAATCCCAGAAAAAGACAGCTATCGCTCACACCGAGTCCAGCAAAAGATGTTATGGAACAAGTTCTCCAGTTATAGGAAACATTGAGGCAGAAGGCCTTCCAAATTGAGCCATCCAGGGGAACGCAGTTAAACTCATCTAAAAGAAAAGAGTTGATAAAATTACTCAGGTAAAATAAAATTAAACCTAGACCAACAAAAATGGCGAGGAGGTCTAACAAGAAAAAGGAAGAAAAGTCGGATCTTGCTGACAAGGAGCAGACAACTGAAATAAAGTCTGTCACAGGGAGCCCCGAGATGAGCATCAATGAGCTCATCTCAAAAAGCAGGCACCACCGAGTCCAAAATCAAACCCAACGCACTTGAAGAATATGGCACAATCTTTGACGCAGTCACAGAAAAGGACACAGTCGCAGACCATAGCTCATATGGAACACCACCACTAGGCGACAGAAGTGCCTATTTAGTTCTAATATAGTCTTCTAGCTACATTAGAAACACCATCCAGGTTATATATAATAAAAAATTCACTGACCCTATGTCAAGAGTACAATAAAATCTTTGTAAATACTAGATGTTTGGTATTGCGATGTCTCGTCAAAGAAAACAACGACTTTCCCGGTTAATCGTACAAGCCGGACTGATCCTGTGGTCCTTCGAAGCCTCTTCCTTCATCCGTCTTTTGGAAAAAAGGATCCTTCGAGTTCCTCAAGGACGCATCCCCTGGAATACGTGTTCACCACGTTTAGCTGCGTAGTATTCCTGGTCCCCGAAAGGCTTTAGGACCATTGGTTACTTTCTTTATCGAGGAAAATTCTCATCATACAAGTATCCCATGTTTCAACGCCTTCGAGAAGCTAAGTACGGATGAAGAGGAGAGCGAAATATTTTTGACCAAAAAAGAAGACATAAGCAATAAACGAGACAGAAATAAGAAGCAGCAAACAAGGACCCAAAGCAACACATAGGAATCTAACCCTAATAAAGGAAAAAACAACAACAGCACCAAGCTTGACAGCGACAAGAGACGGAATCATCAGGCCAAGGACCGACAGTATTCGTCTGCACAAAATAAACTCAGATCTAAAGAACCTCCAATTTATACCTACAATGCGAAAGTATCACCTAGGTAACAGAAGTACTTAAAGATAAGTCAGATGTGAATAGCTTTATATTTAGAAATCTTTCAATAGACAAGTTACTCTTGTATGTAGACTAGACGTGTGCATTTTGTCGAATCAAATATAGCATTTTCGATTCGACGTGCATTCATTATAGGATCGGATTTTTCGATTCGATTGGCGCATCCGTCGAATATCGAAAATCCGATATTCGATCCGTACCCCCATGGGATCGGATTTTTCGATTCAATCGGCGCGTCCATCGAATGTCAAAAATCCGACATTCGATCCGTGCCCCCCTTGCCATCGGTTCACCATTGGAAATTTTTTATGTCCGTCGAAAACTTGGAATTTTAAAAAATTCCCGAAGATTGTTATTCTAAACACCTGGTGCACAAACCGGTGCACCCTGGTCAGTGATTCACCATTTTAGATTGTTTTTCCAACTACCTGGTGCACAATCCGATACACCCGTGTACACCCTGGTCATTGGTTCGGTCGCCACGCAAGTTTTTTTCATGCGGGAGCTGGTGAAGGTTTTTTTCGTCAGGTCTTAGGAAGATGTTGTTCGTACACCTATTGAGAAAATTTGACGTGGAGAGTTCATTTCCGTATGTATGGTAAATTCTAGTAGAATGTCTATATGGAATTTCCACATGGAATTTCTAGTGGAATTTCGGTAGAACACTTTCCGTAGAATCTTTCCACGTGGGAATGTGGTTAAAAATCTTGGAGTTTATCTTGACGACAGACTCTAGTTTAATAACCATGTAAAAATAGCACTGGAAAAAGGGAAAAAAGCTTATTTTAATGCTAAACATTTATTTCACTCATCACATCTAGATTCTAGGGTCAAAGTTTTATGCTACATGTTATTTGTGCGATCCATATTGATGGCACAGCAAGTAATCAAGAAAATCCGCTTATCTCAGAGTCTTATTGTCCTAATAAAAATTATTATGAAAAAGCGAGAATAATAGGGTACATTCCCCCTGAAGCATTTATTTATTTAGACAGGGAAGGTTATTTGTAAGATGTTACTAATATACCTACAATTAATCACATATATCGACAGACATGCGTTATAGATAAAAAAGTATTATACATATAAAGTTAATGAAATTTTCACAAATCAAAATATAAAGAAGAGATATTCAATAAGAATACCACTTAGAGGTACTAAAGATAAACATAGAAACAATCTGAAACATTATTGGTGGCTCGAATGAGTCATATTACACCTAAGTTATTTGCATAATTCTGTAACTAGTTTTTCAGCTACGACTTTTTTCTAGTTCACTTAACTTAAATAATCTGATGATACTTCTTGATATAAATACTATGTATATAAAAAATGAATGATTTCAATATATATGTATATTTAACGACAATTAAAAAAAATAGAGTGTTGAGTTTTAATTCCGTTCCAAAGAAAATAATTTTTCATTCATTATATATCTTAGATAAAAGGAACTATAGTGTACTCTACATTGTTTAATTTATTTTTTCCTCTTTTTTCAAAAAATTATTCCTTTAGTGTATGTACCTAATGTACATGTCTGAAAAAGTAACGCATAGAACGTTCAAAAAAGAAACAATTATATTTCTTATAATTATACTTATTATTATTATTATTATTATTATTATTATTATTATTATTATTATTATTATTATTATTATTACTTACTATTTATAAAGATTAAATTAAAATTGTTAATAAAGTTTCTAAAAATTTTCAGAAAAGTGATTTTTATTTAAATAGGCTATTTTTTGGGTTAACTGACAAGGCCATGTCCAGTTTTCCCCATGTAGAGCAATAGTCTGCCAACACTGAGAGAAATCCCTGGTCAGGCCAACTAGGCTAAGTATAGTTGAAATCGTCTTTGACTTTTGTTTTCCAGTTAGAACTGTGAAGGTAAATGTAGTCATAGTAACGTGGAAATCTAGTTATGGCAACTACGTTACCTGGTAAAGTTAGTCTTTATTTCAAATAAAATAGTCATGACAAACAATCTGAAGTAGTGAGCGTAACTATATTAATACGCTGCTGTAACTTTCATACCTAGTTACATTTACCAGATTTCTCACGTTAAATTGACTAGATAGAAAAATTATTTTTAACTATAAATAATAGTTGAAACAACTATTACCGAAAATTCTAGTTACAGTAACTACATTTTATAGTCAAAGACGTTTTCAACTATTTTAGCTAGTTACTGCCACCAGGAGCTCAAATTGGTTTCAGTAACTACGATTAAAGGTTATTACTACCAGAAATCTGGTAGTAGTAACTAGAAAAAAGTTGTTGAAAGTGTTTTTTTACAATTAACTTGTTCTTTCTAGTTAACCTGACTATTTCTCTCAGTGAAAGCGTTACAAGCCTTGGGTAGGCTTTGCTAGTTTACCCTGTTAGTGTCACATCAGGCCCTTGTCAGGTCCATGTATAAATTGCTGCTCTGTCTACATTCATGACTTGTCAAACAAATAGCTATTAACAACAGAAATAAAAACTATAGCTGGAAATAAAGTCGAAAATAGAGTCGAAAATATCGCATTATTTGTATTTTTTAAAATACAACATTTTTTAGTAATATTTGTTTCGTATTGTTTGTAAATCTGTAACTGAATGAAAATATTTATAAAGAATCAAAAGAAAATGAAAAAAAAACGCAAGATGTATATAATGATAAATAGTATCAAGACTAGCAAGCAATATATTAATCAAATCCGTTTTACGAACTTAGACACGTTCGTGCAACATTATTAACTTAATCTGCGTTAATCTTGCGGAAGCTGGTTCTGAAACGGAGGTTTGAGAGAGTCCCTTGCCTCAGTTTGCAGACCAGAAAAGTATTCTTCCCCAGCTTCTACCTTAATTCAAGTGCAAGCCACAAATGCGAGGGTAATTTATTACATGTCGAATAATAATGAATGAAACACTGGGAGAGTTTCCTCTAACGTAAGATGGTAAAAAAAATTACTTTCAAACAACAAGACAATCTTAGAAAGACAAAAAGACAACTAGTAGGTTTTATAAATTGTTAATAATAATATTTTTCGTATTCATTCATTCATTCATTCATTCATTCATTCATTCATTCAATCACTTTGTTCACATTGAAGCTCCTACGTTCTGCTCGCTTATCTTTGTCTCGTGATTTTTTTTGTCAACCAGTTTGACAGTTAGGTTTGTGAAATTATTTTTAAAACGAAAATTTTAAATTTTATGGTTATAAATAATATAAATTGTTGTAATATGGTGAATTTTACCACATTATTGATGCTCTTCCCAGATTGATTTATTTATTAGGAAACTAAAACAGAACAGCCAGTAAGAACTCAATTATTCATAAGTACTATTAAAATTGAAGAATTGTTAATGTTCCTTAACTAAATAATATATTTCACTCAATCATTGAAGTAAAATTCATGTGTAAATATTAAAAAAACATGATGACTTTTGAGTAAAGTAGACGACAATGACACAATGCCGATACAGTATGCTGTCTGCTGAGTTTGTTAAACAGGTTAATCACATTAAGTCAATCAGTAAATTATTTGTTCAAAAGTAAATTGTTTAAATCTTTATCATAAATACAATAGAAAATGCAGTTAAGCATTTTTGCTTGATATCTATTTTTGTACTTAAAACAGATTGTTCTATATGCAGGTATTGAATAAAAACCCTTAATATATTTTTAATGTTTGTATAATTTTATTTTAAAA
>CAJFCP010025725.1:78747-101546 GCA_904066005.1 Synergus itoensis
ATCTTCCATCGTTTCATGTACGATAGACATTCCAATTTGCAATATTTAAAGAACAAATAACGAATGTAAAATCGTAATCACTTTCACGCGATCGCGTCGTGTTCGTGTTGCGGTAGTAGAAGGTACTAAATGATTATTTCGTTTAGTAGCTATGACTAACCAGATATAGTCAGGTGTACTGTTCTATGTAGTGGCATTTACTAAACGGAACCAAACGGCGTGTAGTATTTGACACCAAATGCATAGTATAATATACGAAACAATCGTCTATTAAACAGAAATAGTAAGAGTTACTAAATGCCTTCTCTCAGTGTAATATTAATTTTTGGAATGCACACTGAAAAAAAAAATTTAGTAATGGCAACTAAAACGTTTTGTTGTCCAGTTTTTGTTGACTCAACCAAATTTTGGTTGTCAACTCTAAATTATTTTGTTGGGCCAACAAAATATTTTGTTGAACCAACCAAAGTTTTTTGTTGGGTCTTTTAGTTGGCCTAACAAAACTATTTTGTTGGCCCAACCAAACAAATTAGATGCACGACTACGCATGCGTGTCCACCAACACTGACTTATGTAATACTTTGCTGGGATTTTTATAAAATATTCTATGTGTTAGATTAGCCGTGTGGTTTAAGTTGCATTCGATACAATTAGAGGTTAGAGATAAATGTTTATAGGTAGTTCGAATCCCGGTCGCCGCAAAATTTCTTTCCGATTTTTCGTATTGTAAAAAGCTTGCGATAATATAAATAAATATAATTTAAGTAAAAATAATATAAAAGTCATTTAAAAATAAGCTAAAACAGTTCATTAATTGAACAATACCTAGTGTCAACAAAATA
The DNA here is from genome assembly GCA_904066005.1 of Synergus itoensis. NCBI lineage: Eukaryota > Metazoa > Arthropoda > Insecta > Hymenoptera > Cynipidae > Synergus > Synergus itoensis. Next base: position 79,590 of record CAJFCP010025725.1, read on the forward strand.
ATTTTTTGGGCCAACAAAACAGTTTTGTTAGACCAACAAAAAGACTCAACAAAAAAATTTGGTTGGCTCAACAAAAGAGTTTTGTTGGCTGTATAGCAACCAAATTCTTTTGTTGAGACAACCAAATTTTGGTTGATAGAACCAAACAGTTTTCTCAATGCACTACAGTTAAATTCGTAGGTGGACTATTTTGAGAACATGTTTAAGGATTTGTCCAAATTTATATTTAAGGAATCCTCGCATAAGAGTTCTTCGAAATTCAGATCGACTTCAGAATCGACTTAATTTTTGTTTATCATACTTTTTAAATTATTCTTTTGAGTCTCACCCTGTGTAAGTCTTTCAGTACCAACAATATTTCTGTCCGTGTCACAGAGTGCTACAGTTAGTATTGCTTTTAATATTTCTTTTGATAGTTCTTCACAGTTCGTCATTTCTAACAAGAATTAGCAGACCAATTTCAGCCTTGTGAAATATACAGATCTTCTTGGGCTTATTTAAAACAGTGTAGATCTTAGTGAAGTGCACACCGTATGTCCTCAGATAACAATCTTGCATTTCATTGCCACTGCATGCATTCGCATTTGCATTTATTGTTGAATATCTCGTGAAAGCAATAACATACAGTCTGTTCAACAAGAGCGTGTTCGCAATATTTCGGAAACTAATGCATATTTTTGAACGTTTTTTTTTAAATTAAAGCACGTTCAAAACACTAATGCGCAACCACCTAATAAATTGTCCAGTCCCCATCGTTGTTTAGAATGGCCTGGCACCTTCTTGGCATGCTTTTCACCAAGTTTTCTGTGTAGTTCGATGGTAACTCTTGCCATAGCTTCCGGATTTTTTGCAACAGCTGTTTCAGGGTGAACACACGTTTTCCCGCAAGCTTTCTCTTCAAAACACTCCAGACGTTTTCGATGGGATTTGCATCTGGGGACTGTGATGGCCAGTCCAAGGTCGTGATCCCATTTTCCTCTTTCCCAGCGCTGCAGAGACGGCTTCGATGTTTCGGGTCGTTATCCTCTTGCAAGATCCAATCAGAATTATTGGCCCCAAACATCTTTGTAGCAGACCTTAGAAGACCACGTTGATATATCTGCAACATTTTCTGAGCGTTGAGGTTCTCGGTGAAGAGCTCCAAACATCCAAAACCACGCTCAGAGAAGCATCCCCAAACATGGACCTTTACTGGATGTTTAATGGTCCGCTGGAGAAATCTACTGCCAGCCGTAGACCAGGCATACTTTACGGGAACCCATGCCCAGAACGACGCTTCATCAGAAAAAATAACGTTCGACCAATCCCGGTCGAGATTTTCAGCAGCCCATGCCTTTCGTTTTTCGATGTGGGTTTCTGAAAGTAGAGGTTTTTGCCTCGTGCTACGCCACTGGATCTTTGATTCAACCAATCGCTGTCGTATGGTGTTGATACTAATACATACTCCCCTCTTGGCTAGTATAGCCTTGGCTTCTCGCAATCGTAGAGTGGGGGTACGCTTAAAGAGCTGCACGATCGCTTTGTCCTCCTTGCTGGTTGTTGCGCGCCTTTTTCCTCTTTCAGGAAGATCGTCAACGGTTCTATCGGCTTTGTACCGCTCAACCCAATTCACAACGAATGCCTTCGACTTCCTCAAGTATCTAGCAGACGCTGTGACGGACATTTTTGGTCCTCTTGGATGGAGACACAAGAAGACGGCTTCGAATCTTTTAGCGTACGCGGAACTCATTTTCATTCACGTGCGTTCTCTCGGACGGTTCGAGGGATACTGAAGTGGTATCATAGATGCGCATTAGTCCTTTGAACGAACTTTAATTTAAAAAAAAAAACGTTCAAGAATCTCCATTAGTTTCCGAAATATCGCGAACACGCTCTTGTTGAACAGACTGTAAGCATTCAGCAGAACTATGGAACACAAATAAGATGGATAATATAGATAATAGAACACATGACACTTTATTTGGGAGCGGCCGGGCACCCAATTGAGCTGACTCTAAAAACCAAAATGTGATTGAGACTCCAGTGTAGCTTTCAGAGATCATGTGTGTGACTCAAATTTGTCCATCATGTGTACTCATATTGATAAGGTATGAAAAAATAGTTTTCGACTCTATTCCATCGTAATATTTAATTTTGCGGAAGATTCCGCCTGTGGAATCAATAGACACACTTATACTAGTTCCTTTCGTGCAAGATAAAAATAAAATTAAGTTTGATGACTCGCTCAGAAGTGCACAAGAAATGGACAGTGTTCAATGGTTCCAGTATATAGTTCCTTTCATCGATGTATATTTCACAATCTAAATAGCTTTAATTGCATTTGAGTGCAAATATTCTGAGTTCAGGACTTTAACTTCGCATTCCACAACACTTTGATGACGATAAACTTGGAGGTTCTGGATCACCCTGTTTCATTCGCAGCCTGGCTTGTTCAGACAGTTCAGTACAAAGTTCTCTGCCTAGTTGCGTACGAAGTAGTTCTCTGAAGTAACGTTTCTTACACCTTCTATATCCTTTCTTTATTTAACAAACAATGCGAACATCATATATGTAGGTCGAATTATCGAACTTTTCATGTATGGTGCTATCACAATGACATTAACCTAAAGAAAAAAACCAATTCATAGGTGTATTTTATCTGCTTATTAATCACTCACAATTATCAGTTTGACTACTAAGGTAGTATAAAATAAGTTTTTAAAATTTAAACAATTCTGCTATTAAAAAATATTAACTCTTTCGATGGAGAAGAACTGACCGCGGTTATACATTCGCTGTACGAGTTTCTTTTTTTTTTGCCGACTTTAAGCGGCAGTCGTACTTTGGTCGTATCCAGAGAAAGTTTCGTGGATGCCGACTATAGGCGGCGATACGACCAGAAAGGTTAAAGTAATAATCATAAATTCAATAAACCTATATAAAACAGAATTCGAGTAAGGTTATAGTTAATGCTCGTATTATTGTTTGCAGCTATATAAAGTTAGTCTATTGTATCGATTGCGTACAACCTTTTAAATAAAATATCTATAATTAATTTTTTACAATTACTGAAATTCTGCTGGCATAAATAGAAGTTTTCATTTAAAATCTCAAAAAGTCGATTTACTTTGTTGCTTGTCTTTTGCCTAGAAGACCGCGGGGTTCTATTTTAAATATTCAAAGTATGAAGTTCGGAATTGGGGCATTAATTAGAACTAAACTAGCTCTAAATTCCTGTGAAAGTGAAAAATCTATATACTTTTTTGTCCTTGTGATATACGCGTGATGCTTGCAGCTTGACTTCTAGCTCACAGAAAGACGGGTTTTTTTTAATGCAAAGCATTGAATTTAATATTTGGGAATTAATTAGCATTAAATTAGCAAAATATAGAATAGATTTAAAAAAAAATACGTTGAGGTTTTGTCCATTTGTGGGACGTTACATTTGTATTCTGTAGCAATAGTCAATATGTTGCTGAAAGAAAATTTAATTATCAACGCCTATCCAACTTTTAATGCTTTTATGACAACCAATTAAAAAAAATTCTTAACAAAAATACCACCAAGTTTTCTCTCTAAAGAATTGTACCACTAAAATTCCCACTGAAGGGACAAAAAACCCCTAAATCTAGTGGGAAAACCACTGATCTGGCAACCACTGGCAGAATGCCATACTTTAGGTATTATAGTTTAACTGCTATAAAAAAATAAAATGAAACTCTACCTTTGAAATAGATACCCACCATTATGTACCTTAGTTCAAAATTCCACAAATTGAAATCAATTTTGTTTGAAGGCATGGTAAAATGTATGCATATTTATGAATGTATCCATAAAATGTAGATTATTTATAAAATCCTCATCATGTTTATGATCAAATTTTGAAAAATATTATTTAGTGTTACATCTACAAAATTACGGAACTTGGTTTCCAAATAGCCCTTATTAACATTGTTCGAATAATTAAGATGCATAGATGGTAGTCACTCACTAAAGTTATTTTGAGGTACTAGCGCGTGCTTATCGATAATGTTGGGGGATAAATCCCTGTGGAAGTGCAGATGACGTTGAAATCTTAAGGGACCTCGATATTCCAACTACATATAATATATATACATATATGTAGCTTCAGTTTTCGTCTCATTCTTACTTATAGCTGCCTTACTATATTTTATATTTTATTCCGTTCTTTATTCTGAGATGAAACCTAAGAATCATAACCTGCTCTAACTGATCGCTATGTTTTTCTTATTTCTTTCCTTTTTGCTTCCTCATAGAGGAAACTTTACTGTAGTTACTGTTTGAGCGTTTTACGCTCTTCAGTCAATCGATCAACTGCTCGGTGATCTTCGTAAATTTTCGGCATATTTCGTCATGCTGCCAAACGTTGGCAATAGTGATGGGACATCTTATGAAAAACATCGATATCGAAAGCAAAATATCGATGTTTTCTACTTCCCATCTACGACTGAAAACATCGATATTTTCAAACATCGATACATCGAAAAGATAACATCGATGTGTAAAACATCGATGTAATCATCGATGTCCCATCACTGAAAACGCCATGCGTAGTATAGACTTACTGTACGCAGCTGCGCTCCAATTATCAATCTTTATAATCTCCCTAGCGAAAGCTTCGAATTTAAATTCATTCCGAATCAATCCGAAAATTTTTTAATCATTCTAGAATTTGCATCCGGAAAAAAAGTTTCATTCCGATATAATCCGAAGGAAGTTTCCAATCCGAATTAATCTGAAGCCCATTCAAAATCAATCCGAACCTTTAATTCGAATAAATCCGCCAATCCGAATTAATCAGAATTAATCCGAATTTTTAATCCGAATAAGTCCGGTCAACCCGAATGAACACGAATTTATCTAAATTTTTCGGAATCATTCTGAATGATTCGGATAGACAGGATTAATTCGGATTGAAAGTCCTTATTGACCGGATTTATTTGGATTGAAAGTTTGGATTGAACGGATTTATTCGTATTGAAAGTTCGGTTTAAGTTTGATTAATTCGGATTGTCGGATTCATTCAGATTGCGTTTAAATGGGTTTCGGATTAATTAGGATTGAAAACTTCCTTCAGATTAGATCGGAATGAAACTGTTTGGTTCGGATACAAATTCCTGAGTGATTCGGATTTAATTACGTCGTAACAATTACTTTAAAGATTACAAAAAAAAAAGAAATTTTAGTTTTCTTTAGCAGCTGTTACATCCAGCATTTTATTATGGCTATAATTGAGAATATGAGCCTGAACATCTTCAATTTTATAACGGTCACAGCTTAAAACGATATACAGCCTAAAGTCATTAACATTTATTGCCGTACAGCTTAGGATGAACTACCCTCATTAATGTCTCTTTCCAATTATCCTAATTCTGATCCTGACCATTCCTAGGATCTTCAATGTTTTTACTACAATAAGCCTTTAAGAAAAACCCAAAATGTATGACGTCAAGGGAAGGAGTGGCCAACTGCCTCCATTTTGACTACTTGCTTTTCCCTTTCCATTTCATGTTTTTATAGTTGACAATTTCGCACCTCATTGCGTGTACGAGAAAAGTATGTAGATATCTTGTAACCTCTAAAGCTGCATTTACACCTTTTAGGAAAATGTTCTTCTTCTCACTCTACCATGTGACTATCCTATAAGTTTGTCTCATTCGCACATTTTCCGGGAAAAATGTGTGGAAAATGTGCGAATGAGACAAACTTATGGGAGAGTCACATGGTAGAGTGAGAAGAAGAACATTTTCCAAAAAAAGGTGTAAATGCAGCTTAAGAAAAGAACATCTAAGCAGTCGCATCTTAGGCTATGTTCTCACCCACACTGTAAAGAACGTCAATCTCTCTTTATTATCTTCACAATAGTTCTTCTATATTAGTAGTCGTCGGTATTATTTAAACAAATGTTGTTTATATATTATATTCCTCATTTATTCCATCCATTTCGCGAATTGCAGTAAAACATCACATCTCACACAAAAACAGGAATGATTCGGAATCAATTTCAATCCGAAGCTTTCGCTAGGGTTCTGTGTATATGTTAACCTATTGATTTTTAAAGAACATCAAAAGTTTGAAAGTATAACACATTCAACCATTATTGCTAATACAACATGAACACACTTATTTATGTCTCTTGTCAACAAATCATTCGAAAATAATATATTCTATGATCTTTAATATTGTGTGTTACAATAAAAAAAAAATGAAAAATCTGAAATCTAGCATTTATAGTGAATGATTGATTTTCGCGAATTTTTCTTTGGAAAGTGTGTCAAAAGTAGATTTTCTCTCAAAGTAAATATTAGATTAGGTTTTCTTGTACAAAAAAACCTGCCAATACACCTTTTCATGCATGGAGAATGAATAGAGAATGAAATTGACATTTCTGACAAAATGGAATTGTATGGAATATTCGAATCGAAATTACAAACAATTTTTCCGCATATTCGCAAAAATGAACATGCGATGGAGCTAGTCTATGATAGGCCAAAGTTATGGTATGGGTGATTTTGCTCAAAGACCGTAACCTATTGAAAATTTAAACATGCTATGAGTGTGTTTACATCGAGCGGCGTTGTGTAGTTTATAGTCAGTGGCGTGACTTTTACCAAGTCTTTCAACAAGTTTGAAAGTAGTGCTGTTAAAATAACCAAAATAACCTGTTCATGTACAATATTCATCATGTATGCCTTAACATTTGTCACTAGGATTTTACATTGAATGCGTACAAAAATCTATAGTAATAAATGTTAAGGCATACATCAAGGAGTCTTCATGGCATACATGACGAATACTGTACCTACTTGTCAAACTATTAGTACTTATATATTGCATATTTATAATAAAAAGATCATCTACATATGTATACTTACTGATTTAATTTATTTTCACATTAAAATCTGTCAAAAATGAACCGAGATATACGCAAAAAACAGTGAAACCATAAATGTGACCTTGAAAGGTCATCTTCAAGGTTAAAAGACTGCAAATTTCAGGAACGAGTTTTATTTCCTTAACGTACAAATAGGACCATGTGTGGTTGGATAAGGCTCAAGGGCACTTTTTGCATACTTATTCGGCTAGGACCTTTGTGATTAAGTTCCAATTTGAACATAGGTGCAAGAAATGGGGTACGCGATTTTAATTTACAGGGTACATTTTTTAAAAAGGTTGACGACTTCTACTCTAGATAAATCAAATAACCTATAATATTAATGCTTTTCAATTAATTTTTAATTAATTGAAAAGTACGAAAGTCGTAATTATTTAAAATTTTATTAAATTTGTTTATTCAACTTCAAATCTTTAAATCTTCAGAATTTAAAGCTAATGTAACAAATTAAAATATTTTTTGTGTCGTAAAAAATCAAATAATCTCTTATTAATACATTTTATTTAAAAATATGAATGATGAGATCAAATTTTCTACTAAAATAATCTCAACAATTTTATTTTTATTTTTCGAGGTTGGATCATAGAAGATTTATTTTAAAAGGCATAGATTGACTTAATGGAATTAATAAAATAAAAGTGCTCATTGAATTACCACAAACGCTGACACAACTTCACAGCTACACTCGAAGCTCATGTTAGCGGCCAGCTTGGTTGGTCGGCCGCTAACACGGGCGTTGCGGTACTGCTGAGTTGAAACGTCAACCTTCCCGCCCCACCGAACCCCTTACCGACTATATATAGCTAGAATATAGCTTATTGTTATTTCTTATTGTAAACGTTTTGAAAAAGTGATCTGATTTGGAAATGATTCAATTTTATGAATATTGTTAAAATATTTTTAAAAAGTTTTGCTCTACTTCGAAATACTGAAAACTGTTAAGCTGCATTTACACCTTTTAGGAAAATGTTCTTCTTCTCACTCTACCATGTGACTATCCCATAAGTTTGTCTCATTGGCACATTTTCCGGGGGAAATGTGTGGAAAATGTGCGAATGAGATAAACTTATGGGACAGTCACATGGTAGAGTGAGAAGAAGAACATTTTCAAAAAAAGGTTTAAATGCAGCTTTATATTAGTAATATTGTTATAAGTAGAAGAAGTTGCAATTCATATCTACTAATTGAATTCTCCCCTTGGCAATAATATATTCATCGAAGAAAATCGCGACCATGTGAACTTTATGATTTACAGATAACAGATTTATAGAAAATTCCGCATAACGTCCCGGAAAGAGCTTCAATAATGTTCCTTAAGTATTTTCCAATTTCCGTTCGCGAAAAGTCGTTATCGCATGAAGTAAACGGTAATCATAATCATAATAAATCATAAAAAACTTAGTGGATTCCAATAGTGTAAACTTATACAATTCTAATCCTATCAGATTATTAATATTCTCTAATTAAAGAAAATTTTTAATTGCACATTCTCATCATGTGTCGCGCTTCGCGCGCTTACGTCCTTCAAGACGTTTTGTAACCACTTAATTTTTAGGGTACATAATTTAATTTAAATTTGAGATATTTTCATTCAAGACTTGATGAAAATCTTTATTATTGAAAATATGTCATATTACAAGGCGAAAGACAGGTGGTTTGAGGAGAACAAGGCAGACATCATTTTAATGGTATTCATATATTTAGTCAACAATGCGCGTCAATAATTACGAGATATCAATAATTGTGACAGACAATCATCAAAATATAAACACCTACAAAGGTTCGTCAAATAACGACAGTAATTCAAATCAAATCTAGAATAATTTAAGAATCGAAATTGAGCATAAAATCATGAAATAAAACGATTATTGTATGTGGCACAAGCGAAATTTAAAAGATGAAATCCACATATAAAATTAAATACAGTTCGCACTCAAACAAAAACATAGAAAACAAGAAATAAGCAAATGACATAATATAACACAAGCGACCATTCATACACAAATTAAAATAAGAATATCAATCAATATTTTGAAACTGATAGAGAAATATTATGTCGCTAGACATACATAACTTTTGCACATCTGGATGAAACAGAGAAATGTGCATTCTCGAGACAAATGTCATTTAAAAGTACGGATTAAGGAGACAAAAGCGATGCCCATCGAAAATCGTGTAGTAATGGAGAACAAATGGCAAAAAACTCCTTTCCTGGGCTTCTGTCGGTCATCCCTCATATAATCGTTCAGATTCAAGTTTAGATTTAGGAAACCGTTACGAATGCAAAACATCATCAGCCACATCAATCGTCTCGAGAAAACATCAATAAAAACAAACGCCACACTCTAGAAAATATCAATAAAAACACACTGATAAGCCTAACTATCACCTTATCACAATTTTTATTCCAACCCGCACAAAATATATGTAATATCTCACCTCGAGTGAAGAGGAAGCGTGGCGCCAAATTTTGCCAATGTTACAGGCTAAGAGCTTTATCAGAAAAGAACGACTCAATCAAACACGCTTGCTGGTCACCTCGGTTTCTCGATATTAACCGAATCATTACACTTTACGTAAGGTGATAGGCAGTTGATCAGTGGATTTTGCAAATCCCTATTCTAACAACTTATTTCTCGCGCTAAATATAAATCGCTCGCCTCAGTTTGTACTCGCTTACCAACCTTTATCGCTGCCACATACCTTTATTTTAATTACGTTAGTTTTAAATGAAGAAAAAAACTAATTTACTTAAGGTACTATCGATCTTTAGGAACACATTCTTATCAAGGTACTCGCGCTTCGCGTTCGATATTTTAATGAAACCTCATTCAAACCTCGCGCTTCGCGTTCAGCGCTGTTTAACAATATTTTTCACGATTAAACCGAAAACTACTTATACTATCAAAAAATGGTCAAACAAGAATTTTTAGATTTTATAAGACAAATAATTATGTTTCTTATCATTTTCTCTGCATCTCGCGTTATTTGGCTCAAAATTTGAATTTTCGATTTTTTAAGAAAATTTAAGAAGTTGTTCTGCCAATCCTGTTTGAGTGTAGGGCGTTCAAAAAGAAAAATTTTTCATCCCTAGACTTTTTTTCATATCGTGCGTTGTTTGGCTTCAAATTTAAATCTTAGTTCGTTTTTCTAAATTTTCGTAATGTTATAAGTCTGACAATTTTTACATTCTCATCAGAGAGAATATATTAGATTTGTGTAAAGTTTGACTCCCCCCCCAGTTTTTGTCAAATTTCCACGTTTTAGGACCCCCTGAACCCGAAAAAAATGTTTTTATAAATGTGTCTGTCTGTCTGTAGATTTTAGATTGTTAGCACGATAACTTTCGAAAGAATTGACCGATTGGATTGACCGATTCGTTGGTCAGCCATTTTGGATAAAAATTCAAATAGTTGGAACATTTGGAAAATTTTTGAAACCACTTTTTTTTAATTTAAAAATTCTATGCACGGATGTTCGTAGTTGTCAAAAAGACGAAAAATTTTGCCTAATGACTTTTTTCGATAAAAAAAAATTGTAAGACTTATGACATTTTGAAAATTCAAAAAAATGAACGAAAACTCAAGTTTGAAGCCAAACAACTCACAATATGAAAAAAAAGTCAAGAGCTGAAAAATGTTTCTCTTTGAACGCCCTATAGGATTGGCATAACAGCTTCTTGAATTTCCATAAAAAATCGAAAATTTAAATTTTAAGCCAAATAACGCGAAATGCAGAGAAAATGATAAGAAACATAACTATTGGTCTTAAAAAGATCTATAAGTTCTTCTTTGACCATTTTTCAATAGGATGAGTAGTTTTCGTTTTAATCGTGGTTTTTCAATTTCCTTCCAATTATTTTTGATTGAATAAATAATTTGATAAAAAATAATATGACAATATCTTTGTACACCTAGTTATGTTTTACATTCGTATAAAAGAATTACATGTAATCAAAAAATTTGTATCAAATATTTTGGCTTAAAAAGATCTAGAAATTCTCCATTGACCATTTTTTGATAGGATCAGTGGTTTTCGTTTTAATCATGAAAAATATTGTTAAACAGAGGCGAGTGCGAAGCACGAGAACCCTGATGAGAATGTGCTCCTTAAAGTCGAATGAACCTTAAATAAATTAGTTTTCTTTTGCATTCAAAGCTGTAATTTAATTTAATTTAAATTTGATTTAATTTAATTTAAATTTAAAATAATTTAAAAAAAACATATAGGTACAAGCGTCCTGTAAGGCGCAAGCTTCCCGCAGTGCATAAGCGTGCGAAGCGTGCAACACGGAGCGCGAAGCGCAACGTGTAAATATTTCGGAGCGCGATGATCGAACCATATTCAACCCTTGCGCTCCTTTTTTTTTTTGAAAAATATCATAACGATAAATTGTTCGACTTTTGAAGTACCTACTACTAAGATTCGTCCGTAGAATTTATAAATTAAAAAAAAGAATATTTCAAAAGTTTCCAAATGCTCTAACTTTTTGAATTTTTATCCAAAATGGTTGGATAACGAACTTGAACTTTATTTTAGAACACTAAAAATGTATACTTAAGGCCAATCTAATCGGTCAATTCTTTCGAAAGTTATCGTGCTCACAAACTAAAAATCTACAGGCAGACCTCCTTCCCCCTACACACACACACACTCATTAGTAAAATAGTACATTTCGATACTAGTGCGCGAATGTGATTTTAGCCTTGTGTGACCTTTTTGCACTCACTTCATTCGTGCGAAAACATTCACACAAGGCTAAAATCACATTAATGAAGAGAAGATAGAAGAAAAATAAAAGGTAATGAAATACTTTCAATAGAAGTTTTTAATCTTTGCAAAGGTTCTTTCCACTCAATGAATATTTAACATTCTTAAGTGATTCCTCGTTAAACCTTGTGAGAAACTAGAATGAAATAAAAAGGTGGCTTTCATGGCACTTAATAGTAGGAAAAGCTTTTGAAACGTTCGCACGTAGTTTGCAGAAAAGGTGACTTGAACTTTTAGGCCAAAGTTACCATCTTCGATTTATAATTTCTCTCGATAACTCAGCTCAGTTTCCAAGAAGCTCCCCTTGTGGCTCACCCAAGTGTGCATATTGCTAAGACCAAAATGCTCGCCAGTGAATACTTTATTGTTCCAACGGAATTTCAGCCGATCACTGTTTTCCTCCAAGGTTGGAATTTGCCACCCACTTGGCCTTTCAGTTCTCAAGTAGGCAAACTCCTTAAGTTCCTCAACTGACAAAAACATTTTGGGTTAACATTGCTCTAAAGCAACTTCCTATCTGAAATACTTATTATTATGAAATATTATCGCGAAGGCTAAGAAACTCATATTTGAACATATAGTTATCGACCCACACAAATATATGCGCGCACGTTATGAGCATTCAAATAAAAAGAAAGTCCTTAATTTGAAGTACTTGATATTTGTACCATTTTCATTCGAGTGAGAAGCTCTCCCATTTCAATGTTTTTCAAACGAAAGAGCTGTTCACGTCGAATTTTGTTCAAAATGAATGTTTTCAATTTTTAATAGCTTCTATACGAAAGCTTTTTACCATTGCCTGATTGCAATTTAAAACCTTTGAATTTTATTTGTTTACGGAATATCGCAGAGATGTTTTTTATCAGAAAATTTAATAAAAATCCTACGGACTTAACGCAACTACATTAAAAATTTGCGTTTCTATCTTTTTCTAAGGTACAAGGGATCGTATTTTGAATTATTTTTTTACGGAATAAAAAAGGTTTATGACGTAGTCATATTCATATATGATATAAGTTTATCGAAAAACCGTCGGTGATTATAGTTAGATGGATTACCGACCTGCACTCACTGTTTCAATGCTCACAATAAGAAATTGATTTCTATATCCTTTTCCGATAGGTCGTGCGTTCGATTCCTCCCGCGTTGTGTACGAAATTTTATTTGTTATATAAGCGTTAAAACTGAAAAATAACAATTAGTTATAAGTATATCCATAATATATCTACGAATAAATCATGTTCTTAATTAATAATATGTATTTATATTTTTTATTGTAATTTCTCAGTGTAATGGGCCATTAACATATGCTGATTTCGGGTCAATACTGGCAGCCAAGCCTTGGCTGCCAAGTGCAAGCCATAGTTATCCTTCCGTCATTGGCGCGATAATGGCAACCGAGCTTCGGCAAAATTTTTTCCAACTCTGGGCCAATGCTGGGCCGTATGTGATTTCGCACTTGCGTTATTGTTAGACACATGAAAATAATCACAGAAAAGTCGGGCTCATAAAATTAGCCAATGTGCAACGTTTTACAGACTCTGCTTTAAATATCAATATAAATATTTTATAAAGTACCACATATTTTAAAGTAATATGTGGTTAAGGGACTATACCACTTTGAACGCTCGAAAATATTGGGATTTTTTTTGAGCATGCTATGAAAGATATTGATATAAAACTTGTTTAATAGCTATTTGTTTGACAAGTTGTGAATGTAGGCAATCCCCGGGGGAGTCAGATTAGCGTCATGAGCCGAAGGTGAGTGGCGATGTTATGTAGAGTTCTTAGTGAGTAATATTACCACGGTAATATTCCCGTTCTCGGTAACGTTACCGAGAAGGTGACATTAAAATAAATTACCTTTCAATTTTCGAGAATTTATGAGAATTTATTTTTTTTCAAGATTTTTATTATTTATTTCCTATCTATTGTCTGCTATTGTGCTAATGTGTATTTTGCGATTTGCTAACTATATTTATTATTGGGGAATTGGAGATTTTTGTTTAGTTTGGTGTTAATGCTAATGTACGAAGCTGCGAAGCATTATCAAAATGCCTAGGCACCAAGGCTTAGTATGGAATTTCTATAAAAAACTAGTAGATATAAGAAAACTAACAAAGTAAAATTTGCGTGTAATTATTGTGATACAATTTATGTAAAAAATGCAACGCGACAGAAAAAGCATCTTCTGTAATGTCAAAAATGTCCAAAAACTGTGAAAGATATGCTTTCAAAGCATTTTAGAGACACAGTAGAAGGAAATAACGATGAAGATTCTCTTGAAGCTGAAGGTAATTTATATTTTCTTAATATTATATTTCTTACTCGTGTCAAAAATCTGAAAAAAGTTCTCTTTTTCGTCTTTAGGTTATGATTTCTAACCGCTTTAGGTTAGGTCATGGTTCTACATTTCTCATATTCTTTTACAGACATTTTATAAATTTGTAGCATAATTGGATATACTAGAATATATTTGAATTATTCGACACCGTTTTAATGTTTCAGAGATTTCAAACGTTTCAGCCGCTGTCAACAAGGAAGTAAATCAAAATTGTATTTCACGTGACCAAATTTCACGGCCTTTGCAAAAATATGGGAGTGAAGACTTAAATAAGGCTGAATCAGTTTTTTCAATTAAGAAATATATAGATTCGATGGACAAGAACACACAGGTAAAAAAAATCTACAAAAAACATAATAATACGCATGTTTTTTCAAAAATATTTAAATTTCATATATTTTTTATTTTATTAAATTAGGTTTCGATTTCAAATAATTCATTATTGATTACAGTTACTCTTATTTAGCTAATTATATTTTCCTTTTAGGATTATTTAGAGAAGAAATTTGCAAGAGCTATTTTGCAATTTGCAAATGGTTCTTTGTCATTCTTTGATAACGAATATTGGGAAGAATTTTTTCATGACATTTGACCCTCTTGGAAGATTCCGTCGCCTTATAAATTAAGCCACTCTCTATTAAATACAGAGTATAATCGAGTTGTAGAAAATGTGGGAAAAAAGTAGCAGCTGCTTCAGCACTTGCTGTACAGTGTGGCAGTTGGACTAATCAAAGGTAATTTCTAAATTAAAAAATTTATTTTTAAATAAAACTGAGTAATATAAGTAATGGTGCATATTAAAGTCGTAGTTGAAAAGAAAACTGAAATATATTATGCAAATAAAATATACTGTAATTTTAAATTAAGGTAATATTAATTAAAACCCATATTCTTATAGAAATGAAAAAGTCGTCAATTTCGTCTTGTGTACTTCAGAACCTGTATTGTACAGATCTCTTCCTGCGAAGGAAGAACGACATACTGGTGTTTATTTATCAACGACCATGTTGGAAATCATCGAAGAAGTAAGATCACAGAAGGTTCTCGCACTTGTCACAGATAATGATGCTGCAACGGTTTTGGCACGTAAAATAGTTCACACCAAATATCCACATATTGCGGTATACAGCTGCTCTGCTCATTGTTTAAACTTGCTCGTAAAAGACATCGTAGATTTACCAACATTTAAACAGTTGGAGGAAGTCGCAAGAAAAGTTATAAAAGAAGTAAACTCTTCCGCACGTACCAAGGCAATTTTTACTGAAATTAGAAAAGGAAAAGGGAACACTCAGTCCCTTAAATTGCCTGGGAAAACAAGATGGGGCTCTTTACTGTTTTGTGCAGAAAGTTTGGTTGTAAATAAACAATCGTTGAAGACTCTAGCAATAAGTGAAAGTGTCACAATAGTTCCAAATATAAACAAAATAATTTTGGATGAAGACATTTGGATTGGTCTTTTATGCTTGATGGAACTCCTAATACCAATTGTTAAATACATAACAATTCTAGAAGGAGATGATTGTCTTTTAAGTAAAGTACCTGAAGCATTTTATGAAATTGAATGTGCTTTTACCAAGTCTCTGTCTTCCTCAGCACTATCATTTCATGAATATGAATCAATCTTAAGGTACTTGAAACAACGTCGAAATATGACTTTAACACCTATTCACTTCGCAGCAAATATCCTTGATCGGAAGTACAAGGGTCAGCATTTATCTAAAAGAAAACAATTGCTACCCGTGTGGAAAAGCCGGTTGGGGCCTAAATGGACCCCAGTTGATTTGCCCAACTCCCAATTAGGTTCCCCGATCACATCCCAACAAATACCCAACTACTAATTGGGTTCTAGTCGGGGTTGCAACGCTGAGTAATGCTTATGCCCAAAATGGGGTTACCCACTTAATGCCCAATGAATTTAAATAAGATAAATTATTAAACTTTCATCATAATTGGTCACGAGATACATTCAAAATCACAACTAAAATACTATTTTAATAATAAAACTATTATATTTCAAGATTTTTTTACAAATAGGGTTACCCAGTTGGGCCCAGATTGGCGCCCAAATAATAATAATTGGGCTTAATTGGGAAGATTTCCACACGGATAGGCAATCAATTTATCGATGAAAGAGTTAGTTATTTATATGGAGACAAGACTGATATTGGAACTGAAATCATGACCGACCTTGCAAAATATAAGACTGAAGTAGATGAATTTGGAGAGCATTACGCACTTAAAACAAAACAAACTCAATTCAAAAATTTGGTGGGAAGCAAATTTTGCAGGTTCAATTTTAAGTTGTACGGCAATTCAAATTTTATTTATGCCACCCACTTCCGCGTCGACAGAAAGGACATTCAGCACATATTCTAATGTCCACACGATAAAACGAAACAGACTTTTAAAGGGGAAGGTCCCGAAACGAGGTCGATTTTCTAAATTTTTTTTGGGGTGAAAAAAATTTTTTTTATTTAAATCTTTTATTTTTATTTAGGTACATCCTTAGTATACTGTATGATTTTTTTTTAAACTTTCAAAATGGCGGTGCTGCACTGCGTCAAACTCGAGTGTTTTTGGAATTTGCTTGCAAGATAGCGGCTTTATATTTTATCTGAAACAAAAATCAAAAGTGGTTTTATTTATAACATTATTGTTAATACTCTAAACCTATAAAACCAAAAAAAAAAATTTTACAAAAATAGAAAGATTTTTAAAAATTGAACGTTTTTTGTTAATTAATTTGTTTAAATAAATTCTGTAATTTGCATTAAAAAATCCCAACCATAGCATAGGTTTGGAGTATAGCTAGATGTTTCAAGAAGATCTTCACAAAATTTCAAAGCAATAGAACAATTATTTTTTAAGTTATCGTGCAAGCAGTGTGAAAAAATAGCGTTTCGAGAAAAACGCGTTTAAAGTTTTCGGAGCAGAAAAATCTTAATTTTTTCGACTTACCGATTAATCAGCCATTCGTACCATTAATCAGCCATTAATCGTACCACTCATCTTCAGCTGTTCTTTTCTGTTTCTGAAGTGTACGAGCTTCTTTTGAGGCCAAAGATGCTTCCTTATTCTGCTTCTTCACTCGGCGTTTATTCGCATAATAGCATAATTTATTCGCATTATAATAGCCTGTCATTTCAACACTAATAAAGATTTTGTTTTAAAATTTTGAGGAGACATTCTTGAGATGTTCTAGAACAAGTACACAAATTTTTCAAATAATCGAAAAAAAAAATTTTCGGGACCTTCCCCTCTTAATAAAAAAAGCAGGTCAACTTACATACCTATCTCAGAATTTGAAATTTTCAAAGTGCGGAAAGAAAAAAAAAAGTAGAAAACTAAGAAGATTTTGTTTTGACTTTAATGTGTGGAATTGTGAAAAAGATACAGAAACTCCTTCACAGGCGGTTGATCAAGAAGATTGGCTTGACGTCAGTGATTGGTTTGAAACGAGTGATAGAGAAGAAGAAGAGGAGTAGGAATTTCAGTACAAATTGATTATTTGATCTCATTATTTTTATATTATGTAAAAGTTTGACTGATGATTAGTTACATTGTTTGAGATTTTCATATTTATGATAGAAGTAAGCTAATGCACAATAAAACGCGGTTAAGAATGTTTTTGTTTCAAACATTATGTAATTATTTATAGTTCGTTTATAATTATAAAATTTTTTATAATTTTAAACATTTATCAGGAGTTCGAAACTCGTAAATGCGCGTGTGTTCTATTAAGAATATTTAATTACAATATTATTGTATTTATTAAACAGAATTATTAAAGAGATTAGGTCATGCATGAAACAATTAGGTGTACCAAAATTAAGTATGAACAGTTTATGTATTTCAGAAACAGACTAAAGCGTTAGTCAGGCACACAAGCAGCATCACGACTGACTTACGTAGAATACAGATATGCGCAAATAGCGCAACAGTAGTGTCCTCTACAAATAAAAATAGCTGTGAATCCGATCTCGGGTGTTCCAGTTAATTATATTTAAATTTTTTGTGCTCATTTTTTGAGCAGTTTGCTTCCTCATTATGATGAAGTTGCAAATGAATTTCCTTCCTCATAGAGGAAGCATTAACGATTTTCTTAAATATTTAAAAATATATATAATTCTTTTTTCTCGAAAGAAAGAATCTTTTGACCTCATCATTCATAGATTCCTTGCGTCGAGACGAATCGATTGACCTGTAGGATTAGTGTTTTTATTTGAACTAATATATGAAAAATTAAAAATTTTCAAAATTTTTAATAATCATAATTTTCTTTAAATTCAATTAAATCCATTAATCACACAGGTTAATCGATTCGTCTCGACGAAAGGAATCTTTCTTTCCTTTACATAAGCTATGAATTTTGATTATTTGAGAAGTTATTGACGAAAAATCAATTTAAAAAAAAAATATAAATGTACATAAAAATTTTTAAATTCAATATTTTGAAAAATCCTTTGGCACGTTTTGAGATATAGGTGGAGCCAATATACCTTACAAATTTCATCAAATTATCTACAACTGTCTTTAAGTTAATAGGGCGACAAAAAACGGCGACATACATACATCCATCCACACACACACACACACATTCGGACAATTGATTATAATGTTGTATTAGACATTTATCACATGAGGAAAGTTTAATTAAACCATTTTAAAAATATTGGAAAATGTAACGATTACAAAGCTTCCTCTATGAGGAAGCAAAATGAACACAGAGATTGTATTGACATTTAACTTTAAAATCTTAACACTTCCCCTTGAGACAAAATCTTTAAAAACGAAATTTTAATTTTTCAAACTTTTCCTAAACCTAGGAGACGAATACATTTTTCGTGCTTTGGTTTTGTTAACGCTTTCGTTAAAAAGTCAGCAGCCATGTCCTCAGATGCTACGTGTTCCAAATGCACTTAATTTGATTCTACAACTTCGCGTACAAAATGATGTCTAATGTCAATATGTTTAGACCGAGCATGGTAGACAGGATTAGTTGCTAGTTTCTGAGCGCTGTAATTTTCAACTTTTATCCTAATTGACTTGACGTTTGATGCTTCGAGTTCTAGTAGAAATCTTCTAAGACGTATCACTTCCTTGGCACCTTCACTCAAAACCATATAATCCGCTTCGGTCGATGACAAGGCAACGGTACGTTGCTTTCTAGAATCCCATGAAACAATTCCATTGTTGATCATATAAGCATATCCAGTAAAGGATCGTCTGTCACCAATCGAACCTCCACAGTCCACATCAACATATCCTTCCAGAGGGCCATCACCACATCTGTAGAAAATTCCAAGATTACTAGTCCCTTTTAAGTATCGAAGTACTCTCTTCGCTGCGTTCCAAGTGAGTCTTGTCAAAGCAGTCATTGAATTGACTAAGTAGACTTGTGGTGTGAGCAATATCTGGTCTTGTTGCCACAGATAAATACAACAAACACCCAATCAGTTGCCGATAAGGTAATTTTTCGCCGTCTGCATTAGACCAAGGTCTCCCTCTAACCAGCTTTGTCCCAACTTCTAGGGGAGTTGATACGGGATTGCAATCTTGCATTCCAAATCGATGCAGCACATCTTTAATGTACGTTCTTTGGTTTATCAGAATTCCCTCGTTGCTATTTGTGAAGTTCATCCCTAAACACCGTTTGAGATTCCCGATCTCCTTTACCTCGAAAAATGTCCCGCTTGTTTTAACCCATACAAGGATTTCTTCATCAAGCATACCTTGTTACCTTGTTCCAGCTCGTTCAACATGATTTTAACCTTGTTACTCAAATTATCCAGGCTTCCACCCTTGTTAATGACGTAGTGAAGGACTTTTTCCAATCCGTTTGGAACTTCCATGAACACTGATTCTTCTAAATTTCCGTTGATATACGCTTTTTCTACATCATATTGTTGAATATGCATTTTTCTTTGTGTAGCATAGGCAATTGCTGTTCGTATGGAATTCAAACGTGCAACTGGTGCATATGTCTCATGAAAATCTCTCCCATATTTCTGAGAGTATCCTTTGGCTATTATTCTAGCTTTTCTTCTTTCGAGTATCCCATCTGAACCATACTTATTCGTTAGGACAAAACTTTTTAGGGTGACCAGATGGGTCGGACCAAAAACGGGGACACGTCCTTTCAACCCCCCCCCCCACCCCCGTCATGACATAAACATCTCACAGAATGAATTTTTTTAAGAGAGTAAAGAAAACAATGTAATATAAACGGAAGAGGATAAAAAATGAATCAGCCACGAAAATATTTATAAAAAAAAAAGTAAATTCTGTCGTTTGATCAAAACGGGGACATTTCCGTGAAAACGGGGACACGGGGACAAGTAAGCCAAAACGGGGACATGTCCCCGGAAACGGGGACGTCTGGTCACCCTAGACAAAACGACTACCAATTACATTGCATGATTCAGATCTGTCAATTATATTCCATGTATCTTTCGTTAAAATCGATTTTACCTCGTCAGCCATGGCCACCATCCATTCGTTGACATCTTGACTGGCCAATGCTCGATTAAGAGGAATTTCAGTTGCGCCGAAGGATATTTCGAAGAAATTTTCCAGTCCAACTTTCCCTTGTTCGGTGCTCTATTCATGACAAAAACTTCACTTCCAAAACGGTTGAAATCAGCTACGTCCGGTGGTTCTCCAAACCAGGACTTGTAGGGCGTTTTTCCATTGAGTTTACTTGTCGGCGATCTGTTTCTAATAAAATTCGCCTTATTAACGGCTTCCGCCCAGAAAGTTCCGGGTAATTCAGCTTGTATCAAGAGACACCTCGCCATGTCCATCAGCGTTCTATTTTTACGCTCAGAAATCTCATTTTGTTCTGGGTTATAAGGAGCTGTCAGTCTGCGCAATATTCCGTGTTTTTGGAGCAATTCGTCAAAATCACGAAGTAATATAAGGAGACCAATCTCCTATGGTAGCTTACATACAAAGTGGCCTCACTTTAGGGGGTCAGAGAAGCAGATTTTCAATAATCCACCGATGCCAGCGTTTATGCGGAAAATCCGGGAATTACTATATCACGTGATCAAAACGTGATCAAAACATTTCCCGCTTTGAAAACATAACCTAAAATTGATTATGGATGCACTACGTGATCACATCACATATCGATTTTAGGTTATGTTTTCGTGGCGGGAAATATTTTGATCACGTTTTGATCACATGATATAGTAATTCCTCGATTTTCCGCATAAACGCTGGCATCGGTGAATTATTGAAAATCTGCTTCTCTGACCCCCTAAAGTGAGGCCACTTTAAATACACGGAGATTGGTCTCCTTATACTACTTCGTGGTCAAAATCCTTGTTGACATATTCTTTTCCGTTGTCGGACTGTAGGTATTTAATATCTTTACCTTGATGTGTGCTGATGAAAACTCTAAATTTTTCGAATTCATCCATTACTTGATTCTTCTGGTTAATGAACCTAACTTCACGCCACCTAGAAGAATCATCGATGAGAGTAACAAAATAGGTCTTCTTTCTAACAGATGCAACACGCATCGGTCCACATACATCGGAATGTACTATCTCCCCAACACTTGTTACTCTTTGCGACTTTTTAGGAAATGGAAGCCGACACATTTTTCCCAGTACACAGATATCGGACTCAAAATCCTCGTTCAATCCATTCACGTTGATACCTTTGACGGATCCATTCTTGATTGCTTCATGAAGAAATTGAATATTCAAGTGTCCCATACGGACATGCCAATCCTCCAAAGAATTCTTCTTTACCGTCTTAGTTTCGACATTTGTTTAAAAAATATGTTTGCATTCTATGTCACTTACGCCTTTAAAGAAATATAGATCCTTTATACGATCCGCAGTAAGCAACACATTACCACGATTGTCAACTATTTCGGCACTGAAAAAAAAGGATCTTTGAATCAAAGAATATTTCTTTGATTCAAAGAAATGGTCGG
>CAJFCP010025725.1:101946-121861 GCA_904066005.1 Synergus itoensis
TAATTCAAAGAAGTGTTGTTAAAGAAATGCATTTCTTTGAATCCAAAAATCTTTTTTTTCAGTGGGCCTTAGTTTTACTGAATACAACGTCATGTTCCTTGTCAGTAATCTTTGCTACCGAGGCGAGATTTGTTCGTAAGTCCGGAACGTACAAAGTGTCACTAAAATGTATCACCTTTTTATCACCGTCAATTTTCGTTAAAGCTGTCGCGGTTCTCTTTAAAAATATGTCAGTACGTGCATTACTAGCCAGATTTAATTTCCCGTAAGCACTATCTTCACGAATATTTGTGAAAGAGTCAATATCTTTACACATATGGGATGTGCATCCACTGTCGATACACCAAGTTTCGCTCTCCCTACTATGCCCGATTTGAAAAGATTTCCCAGACAATAACACTTCCGATGCTGCTAGTAAGCTCACACCATCTTCCACACTGTTTCTAGCCTGCTCTTTAGGCTTCTTATCCTTCTTACAATTTTTCGCTCTATGTCCGATCGTACATTCAAACATTTTATGTTTGAATCGTCCATTTCTGTTTTCACGTGCCGATCTTGCCTATATTTCAAATTTTTATAACCTGACTTTTTTGCGACCATCGCATTTTGTACGGATTTAGTACTCGTATCCTTACGCGCGTCGAATTCTTCTCTGATTTTTATATGGAGTGTTTCCAAAGCCGGTAATTCATCTCGTGATGACATTGCACACCGAAAATTCTCATAACTTTCCGTAAACTTCACAACAGCATGACCGTCAATAAATCATTATTAATTTCGACTTCAAGCTCAGCCAAATTGTCCACCGTATCAAAAAAACTTCGAGAATGTTCTCATGCATCGTCTCCTTCACACATTTTCAGAGACATTAACTGATTTAACAGTGCGGCCTTCCGCGCAGGGTCCTTGGACTGGTATATAGCCTCTAACCTAGACCAAATTTCACGCGCGGACGTACAAGACTTGATTTGTTTAATTTCGGACGAATTCATTGCAAGCACAATATCCGACTGTGCTTTCAAGTCAGCTTGTACCCATCGAGCCACTGCTTCTTGCGATTGCACATTTCCTTTTATCACCTCACAGGCTTTACGACACTTCCTGAGACATAACCCCACGCGTCATTTTTTATTAAAACTGCACGCATTTGGAGTTTCCAGGTGTCGTAATTGTCTTTGCTGAGCACTTCAAATTTTACCCGGTTGCGTTCATCTTTAAAGTTAAAGTTAAAGTTTTTAAAGTTTAAGTTTTTAATCTTTAAAGTAAAAGTTCGTTCTCTCTACATATAATTTCGACACACATTCTGGGCCCATAACCTATTAAAGAGATTAGGTTACGTATGAAACAATTAGGTGTACCAAAATTAAGTATGAACAGTTTATGTATTTCAGAAACAGACTAAAGCGTTAGTCAGGTACACAAGCAGCATCACGACTGACTTACGTAGAATACAGATATGCGCAAATAGCGCAACAGTAGTGTCCTCTACAAATAAAAAAATGAACACAGAGATTGTATCGACTTTTTAACTTTAAAATCTTAACAAGAATAAACAATGTTATATAAAATGTTTCTTTTAATTGTAGTTGCAACATTATTAATAATTACACTTCATTATTATTAATAAATAATTGTATTCATTAAACTTTTACCTAGATAATGTTAAAAAATGTTAATTCTCTTAAATTACGTAAGTTACGGTAACTTTCTTTGTTATCTTACCCAATTTAAAATTACCGAGAATTTTCGAACTCTGATGTTACGTCGTAACATGCATTAGTGTGAGCAGAGCTTTATGTATGAATCTTTACGCGCGAAATTATAAGTTCGTATCTGCTAGGAGGTAGAAGAGGGGGATGCGCAGAAGAAGTAAGAGAGAGAGAGGGGGGGGGGAACATTGTTGCCATATACACCGCATTTCCGCATTTCACACCGCATTTTGAGACCCGAATCCGCAATCCGCATTTTACAATGCGGATGGCCAAAAACTTCGCATTTTGGACTTTTCCTTCATTCCTCTATTGCCATTGGTCAAAATTTGGCGAGCGATTTAAATCTCAATTAATTTAATTCGATTTTGTATCGCGTGCCAGTTTACAGCCAATGGCAGAATTTCTCCAGCGGGGAAGCAACGCGTGGTACGCGCGCAGGTAGTTGACTTTGAGAGTTTGAGATTATTGCCTCTGTACCTCTGTTTTGCATTTTAAACTAAACGACCCAACCCTGGATTCCATTTGAATCTTGTGGAAACCAGTTAAGTATTAACTGTAAATTAATTAATTAATTAATTTAATTAATTAACACACCAGGGTTAGCATTTCGAAAAAAATCCGCATTTTGAAAATAAAATCCGCATTTTGGAGTCTGCGCCTCCTAGTAATGGGACATCGAATGGAAAACATTGATGTTTCAAACATCGATACGTCGAAAAGATAACATCGATGTGTAAAACATCGATATCGAAAGCAAAACATCGATGTTATCGATGTTTAGACATCGATGTCCTATCACTAGCGCCTCCGCAATTCCACAACTCGGGTCTGGCAACACTGAGTGAGTGCGTGAATGCGATCGGCGTTGGTTCACTCTCAGGGTGCAGTCCCATGTCGGCAGAAAACGTCGGCGTAAAGCAGAAACTCATGAGAATGACAGAGATAGGTAGATCTCTTTGTCTCTTTCACTCTCATGAGTTTCTGCTTTACGCCGACGTTTTCTGCCGACATGGGAATGGGACTGCACCATCAGTCTTGAACTATCGATCGGTCCGTGCGGAGCTCCCGAGTGTCCATTCCGGCCTAGTCGCCAACCACTCTAGCCTAGTCGCTAAACCACGGTCGTATAAACAGGTCCCGAATCTCCGGTGGTGGGGGAGACTCGCGTTTTGAATAGGATTAGAGCTTCTCTAAGTGATCACCAAGAGTGGAGCGTGATGATCGGTATATGGTTTGTTTCAAGAACACTCTAATAAAGAAGTTAAACTCCTATGGAGGGGGTGAGTCAGAAAAGTTAGTCTTGAGTGGGGATAAACAACTGGGTTGCGCAGAATCACTGCGCATATACAGCTGTTTGAATGTGTCTGTATATTCATGTCTCGTCGAAAAAGATTATAATTTTGTTTTATAATAAGGTTTTTTAAGGGTGTTGGAGCCAAATTTCAATTTAAAAATTCCATTTCTTCATTTTAATTTTCTTAATTTTAAATTAACCATATCACACTCGCTTGAAATCTTACGCAAACAAACATAAGTATGAGGTTAGATTCGTGATCCGTCAGATCTGTCAGATTTTCTGTTAATGCGCAGAACAAAAAAAAAAATTGGGTGAAACTGCGCAACCATCTCCGAGCATCCCCACTTTCGACCACACTTTTGGGCTCACGATTCCTTACCCCCTCCATCGGAGTTTAACGTCCTTATTAGAGTGTTCTTGGTTTGTTTACATTGTTTACATTTGCGCAATATTTGTTGACACGTAACCTCTGTCAGTTTCTGTTAAAATGGTAAAAATCTATCAAAAATACAAACCTATCAAATAATAATTTATCAATATTTTCCGCACATCCTTTGCGAAGTTCCTCTTCCTTCGGAACGATAAACATTGAACGTTTTTCACCACTGGCAGCACATTCCTTGTCACACTTCGGAACGCAAAAAAATTTCGACATTTTTACGATCACACGGTCATGTTAATATCAAACTATCATTATTACATATTTTAATTTCTAATGATATCCATAATAGCACATTCTGTTCCTGGACGTTCCTGGAACGTTCCTGGAACATATGAACGTTCCAGGAACGTCCTAGGAACAGAATGTGCTATTAGGGATGTTAATAATAAATAATCACGAAAGTGGCACAGAACACACTTTTAGGTTAGTTTAGTTTCGACTCTCTATCCTCCGATCGTTGCGCTTTACCCTTTGGTGGCTACTTAAAGAAGCTCTAATCGTATTCAAAACGCGAATCATCGCTCTAATGCCCCCACCACCGGAGATTCTAGACCTCTTTATACTACTGTGCGCTAAACAAATCTGGCCTAGTCGCCAACCAATCTAGCCTAGTCGCCAACCAATAAACCCAAGTCGCTAAACCAATCCGGCCTAGTCGCCAACCATTCAATAGCTAATTCGCTAAACAAAGACCGAAGTCACGTCGCCACCGCGTGTGTGACGCCAACGCCGTTTCCGCGTCGCAAACGAATATCAGTGTCTGTTCTTGTATCTCTTTGTAAACTGTTCCTAAGTGTAATCTCTTGTGTTTTCATGAAAAATAAATCTGAGTTTTGTATGCCTCACGGCTTTTTCCTATAAAATAGTGTCTTATTTCAAATCCTGAATACACGTGTAGATTCAGGGGGCTTATTTATTGAAAATTTCGTCTTGAATTAAGGGCGATGGAATTTGAAAGTAAAAATTGTCAATAAACTGTCAAAATCTGTGGAAAGACACAAATCTATCAAATGGATATATGATAGGGTTTTTAAAGGCAAAAGAGGGAAAATTTTAAGTTTCTTGATAGCAAAAAAAAAGGAAAGAAGTAATGAACAATGAATGGTGACTCACCAGTTTTTCCAAAAATCACTTTAGTAGTCCCTAAAGAGCGTGAAATTATTCCATGCCAAAAACGGCGGACATTTTAACATCCATGATGGAAGAAACTAAATATTGACTGCTGCGAGGTGACTGATAGTCACTGAGCGGCTTGAAGGCTAAAATCACTGTCGTCATTTCTATGAAGGCTGTACATTTGAAAAGGATGATCGCAGTAATCATTTATCATTTCATTTTCATCATATTTATTATATGAAAAAATGAATCACTACTTTTAGTGACAATTATACAATACATTTATATTACTAAAATTATTTAAACTTGTCAAGAATCAAATGAATCATTAAAATCGCAGATTATCTTTTCTATTGCAATTCATATCATTCCCGCCAATCTATCTATCGCCGATTGAGGTCAGCACAATACAGCCTTCATAGAAATGACGACAATGGCTTCAGCCTTCATGCCGCTCAGTGACTATCAGTCACCTCGCAGCTTTCAATATTTAGTTTCTTCCATCATGGAAGTTAAAATGTCCGCCGTTTTTGGCATGGAATAATTTCACGCTCTTTAGGGACTACGAAAGTGATTTTTGGAAAAACTGGTGAGTCACCATTCATTGTTCATTACTTGTTTCCTTTTTTTGCCTTTAAAAAGCTTTAAATTTTACAAGTTGTTTCACTTATGAAACTATAGATGTTATAAATTTACTATTATAACTCATGAAATCGCTTCAAATTTCATAATTTCCCTTAAAATTTCCTAAAAGATTTTAAAATTACTTAATATCCCACGAAAGTGAAATTATATAATATTTCCGTAAATTCTCAGAAAATGTCATAAAGTCCCTTGAAATTTCTCGAAATGTAGTGAAATCCCTGAAAATTCCATAATATCCAAATTAATTTCCAATGCCTAAGGTCTCCCAATACACGTTTTGTAAAATTCCATTAAAATTAAAATTCGGAAACTCAACTGATATTCCTTAAAATTCCATAAAACCCCAATAACTATTGCAAAATCCATTGAAATTTCTGAAAATTTTTCAAAATTTTATGTAAACAACTGTAGTTTTCTTAAAATTGAGTAAATGTTTATTTGAAAGACATAAAATTGTTAAATCTCAAATTGATATCAAGTAATTTTATATCTTTTTTGTACATATTCCTATTGTTAAAAGGACATACGTATCGAATATCGAAAAACAGTAATGCTAAAATGCGTGGACCCGATTCCTTATTGGTCAATACAGTTCGTGACGCGTCGTATATCGATAATCGCGGGCGACGCGGGAAATTTTAAATCTTTATATTGTACAAAATCGCTTAAATTAAAATTAAAGTCAACCCGCGCGCGGAAGCGCACGTTCGGTCTCGTTAAATAATATTAATTGTTTCCCACGCGTTGCTAGTTTAATAAATGTAAGTCATAATTAGAAATTTAGATAAATCAACGTCAGAAATGAAGATCTTTTCCTTCTTTTTTGTTGCCTGCAGAAATACTTTAAACGTCACTTTATCATAATGAATCACTGTGTTTTGTAGGCAGCGGATACTAGACTCCAATATAGCGAAAGTAGTGAGGAGTCGATGACGGGGCTTCCGATAGGAAATTGCTGACGGTAACAAAGCATGCGTCGTGAATGGTGATCTCCTACTTTACATAAAAATATGTACTTTGATACAGGTGTGCCGCTACTTGTATTCACAATATTCTGGTATCAATGGATTTTTAGTGTTTAAGAAATCACGAAAAAATTTAAAACGAAATATTATTCAATATTCTAAAAGAGGAAAAGTTCGCCTTCTAGAGAAAGCTTAAATTTACGAAATTAACTTTGCAATGTCTTGAAGTACTCTTTTTATATGTATAATCGTCACATATATAATACATGTATAAAATTACTTAATGCTACCATTTAATAAAATATGCATTGAGCACTTTCATTCTTCAACATAAAATACTTGCAAATACATTCATATGTAGTTCATTCAAGTGTTGTTACAGTAATACTTTTCTCTTCAAGTTAGCACAATTACATTTTATACTAATCATTTTTTTCAAATAATGAAAATCAGATAAAGACTAATCAGATAAAATACATATTTCCTGGAAGCAAATATTTGATTATTAAGAAAAGCTTTTCTCTTAGTGAACAAAGGTACAAGAAAATATTATCTCTGAAAGCAGTGTGATAATAATAACTTCAGAAAATCTGGGAAGTGAAATAAAACAGAAAAATCTTTCGTTAGGTGTTCAGCCGAGGACAATTAATTTCCTACATAATTAAAAGTACGGTCTGCAGAAACGAAATGAGAGAAAGATAGAAAAATATTTTTCTCTTGTCACATTCTCCACAAAATCCACATGATTGTTCTCTCATTAAACGTAGTTAGCTGCTGGGTTTAAATTGTTTAGTCAAATCGATAAGTCTTATTGATATTTTACCGTGAAATTTGAAACAGTTATCAATTATAAAAAATTTGAACTACTTAATAAAGTACGACATTTAAAAAATAAAAAATTCCTCGGGTTCCAAAGTGGGACTGGAATTCAAAGAGTGTCAGTCTCTAAATAAATGACAATAAAGTACAATAAATAGCAAATATTTAAGAAAGTATTTGAGAGAACGTGAACGTGAGCGAAATTTCAGAAGTGCCTTTTAAATTATACAGAATGCGTCTCTTCTTGAAAGGGTGTGAGGCAAAAGCGACCTTTCTGTTCTCGATTTCTTAAATTAATGGAATGTTTCTAAGGAATTTGTACATTTAATTAAGAATTTTCTGGAACGCGCTGATTATAAACTTAGGTCTAACGAGACTGTTAACCCGAAAAATAATAGGTCAAAGAATTCCTAAAACTGAAAAACACTGATGAAAATAAATAGTAGGGCCAATTACTTTGGCTTGTAATATATGACGCTACACACTACTTTATTGGTTGGAACAACCACTTTTGTTGTTGGCGAATCTATTCGATTTGTAGCGCTAACAAGAAAAATGGTAGTCTCAACTAATAAAATAGCAACGGTATAAGTTAAAAGTCAAACTAGCTGGCCCAAATACATATTCAGTGAATTTTTTGAAAATCTCGTACTATGTAAAATGTTTTGTAAAGAGGATAATTTAAATGTTAATATTTGAAACAAATTTTAAATTTTCTCAACATCCTCCAAGCCTAATTTTTCTCTCAGCCAATCTCATTCGCATAATCCGCCTTAACGACATAAAGTGCTGCGTTCAGCCCTAAAACCCTCTGCCCTCGGTTTTATAATCAAGTGGTCTTCAGCTCCTTATCCCAAACGCACTTCTCACCCTCAAGCCTCTGAAAATCGCCGAGAATTACCATTATCGAGATTAGAGAACGATTGTCGACAGATGAAAATTATGCTAATTTAATCCCTCACCACACGAAGACTGGAATTTTCTGATTATTCAGACGCTGGTAATTCTTAAAAGAACCATTTCTTAAATTCGTCTACATATAAGTGAAGTAGCCATTTAATACAAAGAAGGAAGGAATGAAGTATAAATGTAAACAATTTTTATATTTAAAATTCGACATAAAAAATTTTAAAGGAATTTTCCCCTGGTAGGAATTGTACTAGGGCATAAGTTGCGTTCTAACTATAGTTTAACCCTCTTTTATTCGGACTCTACCTAGGAAATCTATCTAGTGCCTAATTAGTTCGTCACGCTGATCTATTAGGGTGCTAGTTGTGCAGTATAAGCAGGCCCTAGGACGGCAGCTGTATGAATTAATACCCTGTATTTATTATTTATTAATATATTATGAACTGTATTTCTAAAATAACTTTGAGGTAGAGTTCAGCAACTATTACATGAACGGTAGCATGTCATTAGGGATTAACCCACATTTCTCAAATTTTTCAGGAGAGGTGAAAAACTTTATGTAAAATCTACCCGGTGTTACCATAATCGGTATTTTAATATTTTTCAAATGACCTTAAAGATTTCCATATATTTGACGGATTGTAAAGTATTTCAACGGATTTGAAGGCATTTCAAAAGAATTAAAGGATTTTCAATAGAGTTAAAGTTATTTTAAATAATTTTCTTCCTCATAGAGGAAGCTTTGTAGTTGTGTCAAAATCCAGTTTCCAAAAAAGGGTTTTTTTGAACATATTTCAAGGGGAATATATCTAATATGATTTCCTGAAAAAATGTCCGGATGTATGTGTATGTGTATGTATGTATGTATGTGTGCGTGTATGTATGTATGTCACGATCCTGCAATATCTTGAAAACACGTAGAGATAAATTAATGAAATTTAGCCACTGATCTCTATATACTAACCTGGATAGCGAATGGATTTAGCGAGTTTGTGACGAATTGAAAGTCGTAGCGGCCATCTTAGACCTGGAAGATTTTAGCAGGTTTGAATGTTGCCGCGAAGTGAATCGTATAAACGTTCACAATTTTATATTAATTAAATTTGCAAATTATTTAATTTTATATAATATAATTTATTTTTTTATCATTATGATTATTTGCGCGTAATGCGGATAAACAAATAGCAGCAAACGTAGATCTTTCCATAGGTCGATGTAGCGCCAATCTTTTATTACTCAAAGAAGTCATTTTCCGACAATATGGAAACATCATTGAAAGAAAACTGAAAATATTAAATCGTCGCACCGATCCTCTATTACTGTACATATTATATGAAGTCTTATAATAATAAAATTTGAATAAATTATTCTTATTTTAAGTAAATACCTCACATTACTGTAATTTTACTTTTATTTATTTTTATTATAAATAATAATTATATATACAGTATATGTGACGTGCGCCGAGGAAAGGGGTTTAAGGCTGCAAATGGAGATTTTACAGGGCGAGCGTTCGAAATCGAACGGATAGATGCGACCTAATAGGTCTCGCATACCTAACAACACAATTATTAGCAAAAGTAATGCTCGGATTTTTTTTTGATGGTTTCATTAAAAAGAGCAACTCAAAAACTATCCAAAAGTGTAAAAACCTCAAAATCGAATTTTGTAGCCTTAGACGCCTTTCCTTGGCGCACGTCACATATACATGATATTATATTTTGAATCGTTTAAAATTTAAAATATTAATTTTTTCGCAATTTACTCTTTTTCTTTAAACTATATTCATTAAAATTTAATTTTATTATGTCCTTCAGTAATTTAATTCAGTTTCAAAATTTATTTACTTCGTAATTTTAGATAATGTTCATAATTGAATTTGAATTTACCGCTAAAATTGCTAAAATCTTCCAGGTCTAAAATGGCCGCCACGGCTTCAATTCGTCACAGAGGTTTTACATTGCATACGCTATCCAGGTTATATATAGAGATCAGTGAATTTAGCACACTTATTCCACTATATATCTAGTTGAATTTCTTACAAGGGTTTAACAAAATATTTAATTTTACAAGTTTTATGTACCTTTATAATTTTAGTGAAATTGATTTTTCGACTATATCTTCTCAAATAATCAAAATTTATACCAGATGTCACGAGAAAAAAGATTCCTTATGTCGAGTCGAATCGATTGACCTATAAGATTAATGCATTTCATTAAAAAATAAAAAAGTTATGGTTAATTCTATTTTAAAAAATTAATTTTTCAACTATAACTTTTCAAATAATCAAAATTTTGAGCTGACGTAAGGAAAATAAATATTCTTTGTGTCGCGATAAATCGATTGACCTATATGATTAATTATGATTAATTATGTCCTTCAGTAATTTAATTCAGTTTCAAAATTTATTTACTTCGTAATTTTAGATAATGTTCATAATTGAATTTGAATTTACCGCTAAAATTGCTAAAATCTTCCAGGTCTAAGATGGCCGCCACGGCTTCAATTCATCACAGAGGTTATACATTGCATAGAATGCATACGCTATCCAGGTTATATATAGAGATCAGTGATTATATGATTAATGCATTTCATTGAGAAATAAGAAAGTTACAGTTAATTGTAATTTTCAAAAATTAATTTTTCAACTATAATTTCTCAAATAATAAAAATTTAAAGCTGATGTAAGAAAAATAAACTTTTTTTGTGTTAACACGAATCAGGTGACCTAATATTAATACATTTGATTAACTAATTAATCCTTCTTCTATGAGGAAGCAAATCATAGTTTAAGGAATGTTAATGAATTTGAAGAGATTTCAAGGAATTCCAAAAGATTTTAAGGTTCAAAAAGATTTTTAAAATGATTTTATTTTATGGAATTTCCTGGGATTTTAAGTTTCAAAAAGTGTTTACTGATTTTCAAGAGATTTTAAAGAATTACAAGCGATTTAAGGGTTCAGTCAGGTAACTAACACCTTTTTTACATTCTCATCAGAGAAGATATTAGATTTGTGTAAAATTTGACCCCCCCCCCGTTTTTGTCAAATGTCCACGTTTTGGGACCCCCTGAACCCGAAAAACATGTTTTTACGAATGTGTCTGTCTGTCTGACTGTGTCTGTCTGTCTGTAGATTTTTAGTTTGTGAGCACGATAACTTTCGAAAGAATTGGCCGATTGGATTGGCCTTTGGTATACTCTTTGAGTGTCCTAAAATGAAGGTCGCAAGTTCGTTGGCCAGCCATTTTGGATAAAAATTCAAAAAGTTGGAGCATTTTGAAAATTTTTGAAACCACTTCTTTTTTTAATTTAAAAATTTTATGCGCGGATGTTCGTAGTACTCAAAAAGTCGAACAATTCTTCCTAATGACTTTTTTGGATAAAAAAAAAATTGAAAGACTTATAACATTTTGAAAATCCAAAAAAATGAAAGAAAACTTAAATTAGAAGCCAAAAAACGCACGATATGAAAAAAAGTCTGAAGATGAAAAATGTTTCTTTTTGAACGCCCTATAGGATAGGCATAACAACTTTTTGAATGTCCTTAAAAAATCGAAAATTCAAATTTTGAGCCAAATAACGCGAGATGCAGAGAAAATGACAAGAAACATAATTATTGGTCTTAGAAAGATCTACAAGTTTTCTTTTGGCCATTTTTCAATAGGATGAGTAATTTTCGTTTTAATCATGAAAAATATTGTTAAACAGAGCCGAGCGCGAAGCGCGAGTGCCCTGATGAGAATGTGCTCCTTAAGGTCGATAGAATCTTAAGTAAATTAGTTTTCTTTTACATTCAAAGCTGTAATTTAATTTCATTTAAATTTAATTCAATTAAATTTAAATTTAAAGTAATTTAAAAAAAACATGTAGGTACGAGCGTCCTGTAAGGTGCAAGCTTCCTGCAGGGCACAAGCGCGCGAAGCGCGACGATCGAACTATATTCGACCCTTCGCGCGCCGTAGGCGCACTCATTTTTGCGAGCGAAGCGCGCGATGAGAATGTGCCCGCGAAGCGGGCAGGTTTTTAAAACTGTTTTCCAGATTTTTTTATAAGAAAATAAAATGCAATCATTTCAAATTTTTATATGTTATTATTAACATATAAAACTGTAAAAAAGATGTTTTTTTTTAACAATATTTTTAAAATTTTTTTTACGGCCAAAGGTAGCACTTTAAAAAAAAGATATATGGCTGGTCCGGATGATTGCTGTACCTCAGGACATCCGAAAAAAAAATCAAATTGATTATTGTTCTGTAGGCTTGTCAACGTGTTAAAATTTCAGCCTTATCGGTTAAACAGAATATTTTAAATTATCCGTGCTGACCGAAAAAACGTTTTTTTTGAGAAACACACGTTTAAAGTGGATGTAATAAGGGTACATAAAATTTTTTTGTGTGAGAACTAAGTCCCCTAGAGACTTAGTTCGTCAGTTTTTGGATTTTCAAAGATTTTTTATCAGAGATTTTCAGAGAATGTGCTTTCTTGTATTATTCGATTGATAGGGCAATAAGAATTCAAAAATTAGTTTTTTTTTTAAATTATTATTAATTTTTTTCTGATGTTCGGCGTGAATCGGATTTTTTTTTTTTTTTTTCTAAGGTACTACCATATGTGCTCTACACGAAGCGCTCTCGACTGTGTGCTGCAGCTTCGTGAATATTTTATATTTCTGTCTAAATTTTTTACAATATATACTCTCCATATGTAATAATTTCGAAATATGTAAGAAAAAAAATTCGATATTTGGAAATTGAGTTACCACACTCGTCCGATAATTGCTTATTTTGCGACGTATGAAGTACAATGTTTTTCATAACTAGTGTAACGAATTCGATTTTCGGAACGATAGTGCAAATTCGAACTAGTGTGTCACTACCGTCAGGCTGACGGAATAAGTTTGCTGGGGGCCCCGTAATTCTGTTCGGGAAATACTCCGAAATACCCCCTCTCCTCTCCTCTCCTCTCCTCTTTCTCTTTCTATGAAATATATTTCTTACTTCTCTCGCTTTACATTTGGAAATGTAGGAGCCGATTACACTCCTAGCGAAATCTACATTCGCTCCTAGGACTAATCGGCTTCTTTCGCGAGGCTTCACAGAAACCCAAACTCGATGTTTCGTTATACATGTTATGAAAAATAATTTTAATCGATTTCAAGATATTTAGAATGATTCCAAAGTATTCATAGATATTTGAAATTCTTTTAAGAAAGATTTTTTAAGTGATTCAAAAAGACTTTAAAGGATTTTAAAGAATTTTAAGCGACTTTAAGGGTTTTCATTTGATTTCATTAAATTTCGAGGGATTTCAAAAGTTTTCAAAAGATTAAAATACTTTTAAAGCGATTTTAGAAATTTTCAAGAATTTTAGGTGATATTAAGATAATTTAAGTAATTGTAACCCCAAAAAAACATTTCCAATGTAAAAATTTGGAGGTGAAGGCTCTCATTACAAAACGTACCAAAAAAAAACCAAATATTTCGCATACGCTCAGTAAGGACTATACTCCATTGGAGTTATTTATGTGATAAGGTTATGCATTAAAATGTTTATTACAGGTTTGTCATATTGAAATTACAACAAAATCATACGTAACATTCCATTTTTAGTTAATCTGGACTCGAGCATTTCCAGTCACTCACTTGCCCGCTTTTTCTAACAAACCATTATATTCAAACTTCGATTTTTGCACTTATGTCCTGCAAGTACGTAATGAAACTATTTTTTTATTTTTTCATTGCGATTACAATACATTACTATTATGCAAGTCATAAAAGCGGGCAGGTGAGCGACTGGAAATGCTTGAGTCCAGATTAATTAAAAATGGAATGTTACGTATGATTCTGTTGTAATTTCAATATGTGAAACCTATAATAAACATTTTCATGCGTAACATTATCACATAAATAACTCCAATGGAGTATAGCCCTTACTGAGCGTATGCGAAAGATTTGGTTTTTTTTTTGGTACGTATAAAATTATGAGAAAAATTCATAATAACTTTCAAAATATCATTAAAAAAGCCTCAGGACAAATTTATGACGCCCTGCAAAATTTGGTTTCAATAAGTTCAAGTATGTGGAATTGTGGACGCATTTCGAGCACATATACGTAAATGTAGACATTCAGCTATTCGTACTCAGGTACGAACCGTACGAAATTCGATTAGCTTCCAAAGCTTGGCCATCGGCCCAAAGTCGTAAATCGGCTAGTAATCAATCTACGTTACGGTAATCAGAGTTGGGCCGACTAAGGTGTTTTGAAGGTGCTATAGTCCCACCGAACTTGGCAACCGACGTCGTCAGCGGGTAAAAAGTTAACTGTCGGCCCAATTCTGGCCCAAGTTTGGGCCGAAAATCAGATAAACAGATTGGTGGGTACGACAGCAAGAACGTGGTCAGTCTGACTCTGGATTATATAGCAGTCGATTAGCGACAAGTCACCTTGAAACACCCGACGGTAGACCTTACTTGTAATGGAGTTAGTTGGGTCAATTTCTACCCGGTCATGGAAGGTATCTCTTCGATGAAAGATTCAAATATTTTTAATTTCTAGACACGTTGATGTATGACACTCGAATTTCCAAGAAATACTTTACTTATTCCATATACATTCAGTAAAATTCATAAGGAAATTGTCATGCTAGCAATTTTAGTTTGGAATAAGTTTAAATTCAAAGTTTTCCAATTTTAAAACGTAAAAACCTGCAAGCTTTATAAAAATTGAAAAGTGGACATACTTTTTGACAAAGGCTTAGGTGTTAGAGTCATCCAAGCTTTGAAATATTACACAGGCACACAAAAAAAAAGATCCTGTTCCCGGAACCAGAGTAGCATATCTTTATGTTTTTTGGGTCGCTGAATCCGAATTCGGCGTCGGTTTGTCTCAATCAGGTCAGGTTGAAGGTCATTTTAAGGTCAAATCCTGAAAAAATAGTCAAATTGATTCAAATTAATATTTCTATATATTTTTGGGGTCGTTGAATTCAAATCCGATGTCCGTTTGATCCGAAAAGGTCAAATTGAAGGTCATTTCAAGCTCAATTGTGTTTATTCTGCCATAAATGAATTTTTGGCTGCAGATTCTGAAAGAACAGGAAATTTTACGTCTAGATATGTATTCAATTTTCTTGGTAACATAACCCCCAAAGTTATTTCAAGGTCACTTCATGTTATTCTATGGAGGGTTCATATGACAATTGCAAAAATAAGAAAATGTGCCTTCACGGGACTAAACTACTAAATTATTATGTTTTCGGGGTCACTGAGTTAGAATCCGAAGTTCGTTTGCCTCCAGTATGTCAGGGTCAAGTTCATTTCAAGGTCAAATCCAGAAAAAATATTCAAATCTTTTCGCATCATCTCTCCATTATATTTTTGGAGTCGCTGGAACGTGCATTTTGTATCTCTTGCGTTTTTTTCCTTTTTCTGCGCTTTCATGTTACAAACATTGCAAACATAGCAAAATAAATCTTGAAATCCAATGAGGTGATCTCTTAATTCATGGCATTAAGTCATGGCAGGCACACGGAAACGTCTTACGATGCAGGGGTTCTCACAAAGAACCCCAGTATCGGCGGTTGGTCTGGGTGAGCAAGCGGGCCCGCAATCGTCGTCATCAAGCGACCGCAGCTTTACATTGGTGGAAAACTTGGCTACTGTAGAATCTATCACTACAAGTTCGGGTCACATATGTGATAAGAATCCAGATTCATTTTGCTATGTTTGTGGTAAGTATGAAGCACCAAAGAATCGTAAACGTATTTCAGAGCGTATAAGGAATATGTATAAGGATTGTTTTGATTTGAACAGGATAGATGAAGGTAATGATTGGGTACCACACATCATTTGTGCTTCTTGTAACACAATGTTCCATCGTTGTAATAAATCTCGAGACAAGAAATATCTCTATTTTTCTATACCAGTACATTGGACCAAATCGCAATCTAGAGAAGATTGTTATTTCTGCAAAACAAATTTGACTGGGTACAATATCAAAAATAAATCACATATAAAGTATGCTAAGTGTCACACTACCTGTTATTTCCAACGAGGACAATACGAACGAACGGAATTTTACTTCATATGGAATGGAAATAGACGAGATTGAAGCAAATGTTGAAAGAGAAAATATAGATCAGCGTAGAGATTGTGTGAATGAGAATGAACAGTACGATGATGATAGTAGAGATAAGAGCTATATGAGTGGAACTGATAGCGAAGATGAAAGATACACGAGTGAAAATGAAACTGATAGTGACGATGAGAGATACGAGTATATGAGCGGAAATGAAAGTGGCAGTGAAGATGGCCAAACTAATGACGAAGAAGGTGAAACTGAAGATGATTCTGATGAATACGTTCCAACGAATTGGAAGAAAAAAGAGCCTCAATTGTTCTCACAGAAAGAACTGAACGATTTCATTCGTAACATGGGATTGCCGAAAGATGTTGCCGAGTACTGTGCTTCCACGTTGAAAGAGAGAAATCTGCTGAAGAAGAAAACGAAGGTAACGTTTTACAGGATAAGAGAAAAAAAATTTAGGAGTTTTTTCTCTCGTAATTCAAATAAGTCTCTTGTTTATTGTAATAATGTCAAAGGATTAATCGACGAATTAAAGCCTGATACTTAAAGTGCTGATCAATGGAGACTTTTTATCGATTCTAGTAAATGTAGTCTCAAAGCAGTCTTACTCCACAATACTAACGTATACGCGCCAATACCAGTTGCGCATTCGACTGTTATGAATGAATCGTGTGAAAGTTTGAAGACTCTATTAGCAGCAATAAAATATGATGACCACAAATGGCAAGTTTGCGGAGATTTTAAAATCCTCACAATAATTCTGGGACAGCAATCTGGCTATACCAAAAAACCGTGTTATCTTTGTAAATGGGATAGTAAGGATAAAAAAAATCATTACGTGAAAAAGGACTGGGAACCTAGAACATCCTTCGTTGTAGGATCCGACAATATCTTACAGCAGCCGTTGATAGATCCAAAGAAGGTATTGATATCTCCATTAAATATAAAATTAGGACTCATGAAACAATTCGTCAAAGCGTTGAATAAAGAAGGCGATTGTTACAAATACTTATGATATCAATTTCCAGGTCTACCTGATGCTAAAGTAGGAGCGGGAGTATTTGATAGACCTCAGATCAGAAAAATGTTCAGAGACGATCACTTCGTAACTCAAATGAGCCCTATTGAGAAGAATGCGTGGATCAGCTTCAAGAAAGTATGTAGTAATTTCCTAGGCAATCATAAGAGCTCGGACTACAAAAAAAATTATATCTAACATGGTTGGGAATTTCAAGAGATTGGAATGTAACATGAGTTTAAAATTACATATGATGGACAGTCATGTGGACGAATTTCCAGATAACGTTGGCGATTTCAGTGAAGAACAAGGAGAACGTTTCCACCAAGATTTTAAAGATGTAGAACGAAGATTTCAGGGTAGATGGTGTGAAAACATGATGGCAGATTTCTGTTGGATGTTGCATAGAGAAAGCACAGAAAATGGAAAGAAACGCAAGAGAAATCCCTTGCACAGATCTTTTGAGGATAAACGAGTATGTTATAAAAGAAGGCGAAACGATGAAGAAGTAGCAGAGTGAGATACAAAATGCACGTTCCAGCGACTCCAAAAATATAATGGAGAGATGATGCGAAAAGATTTGAATATTTTTTCTGGATTTGACCTTGAAATGAACTTGACCCTGACATACTGGAGGCAAACGAACTTCGGATTCTAACTCAGTGACCCCGAAAACATAATAATTTAGTAGTTTAGTCCCGTGAAGACACATTTTCTTATTTTTGCAATTGTCATATCAACCCTCCATAGAATAACATGAAGTGACCTTGAAATAACTTTGGGGGTTATGTTACCAAAAAAATTGAATACATATCTAGACGTAAAATTTCCTGTTCTTTCAGAATCTGCAGTCAAAAATTCATTTTTGGCAGAATAAACACATTTGACCATGAAATGACCTTCAATTTGACCTTTTCGGATCAAACAGATATCGAGTTTTGATTCAACAACCCCAAAAATATATAGAAATATTGATTTGAATCAATTTGACTATTTTTTCAGGATTTGACCTGAAATGACCTTCAACCTGACCTGATTGAGACAAACCAGCGCCGGATTCGGATTTAGCGACCCAAAAAACATAAAGATATACTAGTTTGGTTCCGGGAACAGGACTTTTTTTTGTGTGCCTGTGATATATTTGAAAAGGAACTAGGTAAAAAGACCTTCTTATAGAATTTTAAAGTTTAATCATATAAGTTAACCAATGAGATTTAATTGATCATACTGAGGGTTCTTAATCTGTGGCTAATATGACTGTAGAATAATATCAATGTCAATAATTCGCTGCTAATTCAGCGAACATGGTCATTGAAAGGGACTATATTGCTGACCTCTATGTAATGGTTCGCCATCAGATCACTTTCTATGCCAATGGAGAGGTCAGGTTACTTTAGCACCACAGAGCTCGAATGTGACAATCAAACAACGATGGATATTAACTGCCAGGAATAATGGTGTAGCAATGATTGAAGTGAGATTGTACAACCAAGCGAATACATCAGATTCATCAAAATAAAGATGATATGATTATGTCACGCTTTACAAATTACGTTATAGACAGAATATATCTTGTTCATGATTCAATTTCAGTCTTCAGAGTAGTGATTCATACCGAATAATTACATTTACAGTGATTCATTATTACGATAATTCTGAAACATGTTTTTGAAGGGAGAGTTTTAAGTACAATTTTCAAAAAATCGATTTTTTGCATAAATGAATATTGACATTTTAAGAATGTAAATTGATAAATTTTAAAACGCATTACTATACGTATTGTTAATGCTGAAGTATTTTACATTCGTGCGTTTACACTCATTACGTTGAGTTTTCCTCGCTTTATTATTAATTATGAATATTTTCTTAAATATGAAGGATCATCCGGCGTTAAATTAGATTAAGAATCTAAATCATTTTTTTTTCTAGGATAAAAGCAAAACTTTTTAGATTGCTCGCCGATCAGCACCATCAAAATTGAGTCTCTGCGCAACAAATCACATAACTTGCATTTAAACCGTTTTAAATAATTGGTAAATCATTATTTTTTATTCCTAAGATATGCGAAAATAAAGGATGTATATAAATATATTTCCAAAGTGAATCGATTGGTATTTTTAAAATAAATAATGCGACTTTTTTTATCATGTTATACAATGTTTGAGGTTTAATGTATGATATTTTTGAAGTGTTCACTTTTACTCATGGAGCAAAGTTCGAGTCGTTTTTCGGATCTGTTGAAAGCCCGTTGAAGTTGGACTTTTTCTATCAAGTTTAAGGGGTTACGTCTACTTAGAAATGTCAAAAAATCGATTTTTTTTTAATTTTTTTACGACGACGAAATTTATTCACAACAAATATTTATTACTTAGTTCCAATCAGTTATATATCAAGTAATTACAAAAAAATTTTCATACAAAAAAAGTGAAAATTGAGTGACTTATGGTCAATTTTATGAAGATCCAAAAAAAATGGTGCCCGTGCGGTGAACCATCTGCAGCTTAAACGGCTTATCTGAAACCAAAATCGTTTATATTTTGGTTATAAAACAATATTCTTAAGTACTTGACCAGCGAATTTTTTCAAAATCAAAATTTTGTTCAAAATGGCGGATGAAAACGCAAAAAATTTTTTTTTTTTTTAAAAAACGGCTCATTTTTCGATTTAAAAAAAAATAATGCATTAAATTAAAATATCTCTCCGTCAAGTACTTCACATTTATATTATAAATAACTGATAAAAATTTGGTGACGATCGGATTAGTAGTTTTTTCTCTATATGGTTCACTGTACTTGAAAATGTGGTTTTGAGAAAAACGCGTTTAAAGTTTTGAGTCACTTGTTACGCAGCTGCATGAGACAGTGGCGTAGCAACCGGGGGGGCAGGAGGGGCAGCTGCCCCCCTGT
>CAJFCP010025727.1:47355-61064 GCA_904066005.1 Synergus itoensis
TATAGAGTTATTAGTTAGAGCACTAAAGCCCTGTTCCCACTTAGATTAAAAATTGAAAAATTAATTAAAATTGCAGTAAATACATAAAATACAAATTTTAATAAGAAGAGCGTCGTGCACTGATATATTTTCAGTTTTTAAGCTTTTTTTTAAGCCAGTTTTTGGGCTTAAAAATTTGTAACACAAATTTTCGGGCTTGATTCAAAACTTTTTTTTTTCTGTCTAACTATTTCCCTTTACCATTTTCCATTATTATTTCTTTTTACTCTTTTTCATTTCCTTCAGTCATGATTTGCTTTAACCATTCCCCTTTACCATTTTCCGTTACTATTTCCCTTTACCATTTATTTTTACCATTTTTCTTTACTATTTCCCTTTGTCATTTCCCTTTACGATTTCCTTTTACCATCATCTTTAACCATTTCGATGAGATCTACAAATTTTCTTTGAAGCATTTTCTTTTAATTTTGCATATAACTGAGATAAACGCAAAAAACCATGATTTTATAGTTTTTTTCATGATTTCGCCGTGAAAATAAAATTTGTGTTAATGTTCAATTGTTCACTATCATATTCGTAATCAGCGCGTCAAAATACATAATTATACGAAGCCCAAAGAAAATAGGAGGTTTTTTTGTTTTCGGAAGTTTATCCCTAATAATGAAACTTTATAATTTGCCCTTAAAAGTCTTTAAAAAAAAAAAATTTAAAGGATTTCAAAAGTATTTTTTATAAATTTTAAAGTTTGTCGAGTTTACGAAAATAGAAAATATTTTTATTTAACAAGCATACTAGATTCGATCTCTTAAGTGCGCTACGAAATCGATCATATGTATATTATTACCATTTGGCAGTTAAATTATCTCGTGTGAGCCATAATAGTAATTACGGAATAGAGCGAAATGTTAATGCACAAATTCATTTAATCTTTTGAGCCTAGCAAAAGAAGTTGTAATTTGGCATCGCAAAAATGGTAATAATCATTTTCAATCTCTTAATATCTTTATTTGAATGCTAAAATAAAACTTTTTTGATGCTATTTTAGTTTATTTACGGCTTGTGCCTTTTTTACATTTTATTACAGAGTATTTTTGTCTGCGATGGTTAACTTAATAAAAGAAAAATTTCATAACAGTGAATTGTGGTAAAAAAAGTGTCGTTTGATTCAACATTGTAACATTATTCGTTTAATAAAGCACTTTTAACAAAATGTGGTGAAT
Source organism: Synergus itoensis (assembly GCA_904066005.1). Taxonomy (NCBI): domain Eukaryota; kingdom Metazoa; phylum Arthropoda; class Insecta; order Hymenoptera; family Cynipidae; genus Synergus; species Synergus itoensis. The sequence goes on from CAJFCP010025727.1 coordinate 48,576, forward strand.
TCGTTAAGCGTTTGACTAAATATATATCTAGACTGAAACCTAGATTTGAGTCCCATTTTGGTTGGTCAGCGGACACATATCAAGGGAGCATGCAGGTCGTAAGTCAGCGGCGTATGTACCAGTGTTCTCTTTGCGAACTAGAGCTAACTGACTTAGCGGGTACTACCCACTTGTGACTACGCTATTGCCTAGCCGAACACTGTAGATTAGGGATGGCCAAGTCGATTCCGATTCCTTCAAAGAATCGATTCCTTGTTGTCGATTCTTCGATTCCGCGGAATCGACGCATCTGTCGAAATCGAGGAATCGAAGATTCGATTCTCACCGAGCGTTACCCATCCCTACTGTCAATCTCGCGCTCGCGGAGCTTCTCTTCTCGACTCCTCACCTCACCTCATCAATGTTTGGGAGCAACCCAACTTCTCAGAATGACAGAAATCTAGGGGACTCAAATCTAAGTTTCAGTGTATATCGTAGGATATGTTGTTCAATAAGTACTTCAATAAGTACTTTAAATTCCATTAAGATTCCTTGAAATTTCTTAAAAACCTTTAAATTACTTTAAAATAATAAAATTATTTGAAAATTCTTACACAGAGAAAAATGTAATTTCAAATCTTCTATATCACTGCTATTATTTCGGATTTCATTCCCCAACGAGTCTACCTTTTCAGATCCAGGATGAAAATTTAATAAATGATTCATACGCAAATATTTCAATCAAGGGTCAAATAGTAAAAATAAGTAGTATATGCATTAATAAAAGAATCTATATGCCGACTAGTAAATGATTCTATATCAAGTATAAAGCATGCACGAACTTTATAGTATTTTATACTGTGACGAACCCGAATATAATATATTCGGGATGATATATTTATATATTATATATAAATATATCATTTATATTATTGCTTCCTCATAGAGGAAGCTTTGTAAGAGTTACATTTTCCAATATTTTTAAAATGGTTTAATTAAATTTTCCTCACGTGATAAATGTCTAATACAACATTCTAATCAATTGTCCGGATGTATGTATGTATGTGTGTATGTGTGTATGTGTGTGTATGTGTGTATGTGTGTATGTGTGTATGTGTATGGATATCGCCATTTTTTGTCGCCCTATTAACTTAAAGACAGTTGTAGATAAATTGATGAAATTTGTAGGGTATATTGGCACCACCAATATCTCAAAACGTGCCAAAGGATTTTTCAAAATATTGAATTTTAAAATTTTTATGTAGATTTTGAATTTTTGTAAAATTGATTTTTCGACTATAACTTCTCAAATAATGAAAATTCAAAGCTTATGTAAAGAAAAGAAAGATTCCTTTCGTCGAGATGAATCGATTGACCTGTATGATTAATGAATTTTATTGAATATTAAGGAAGTTATGCTTTTATTTGTAATTTTGAAAATTTTTAATTTTTCATATATTAGTTCAAATAAAAACACTAATCCTACAGGTCAATCGATTCGTCTCGATGCACGGAATCTATGAATGATGAGGTCGAAAGATTCCCTCTTTCGAGAAAAAAGAATTATATATATCTTTCAATATTTAAGAAAATCGTTAATTCAAATTCATTTGCAACTTCATCATAATGAGGAAGCAAAGTGCTCAAAAAATGAGCACAAAAAATTTAAATATAGTTAACTGGAACACCCGAGATCTGATTCACAGCTAGTTTATATTTATATATTATATATATATATATATATATATATATATATATAAATATATCATCTCCGCACTCTAGCGCGCGGAGATGATTCCTATTTTTTTTAATTTTCTCGCGTTAGTGCGTCGCCTGTATTGACCAATCAGGAATCAGTCCACGCATTTCGAGATATTTCGATATTCGATGTGTATGATCTTTTTAGAATAGAGAAATTCAAACGGAAGCCTATGAGAAGGAGCCAAGCGGCATATACATGCCGCCCAAGTCTCAATGAAGTTTCAAGGGACAAACCAGCCCCGTGGCACTACGAGCTGAAAGTGTACCATGTGTGTTGACCAATGCCGTGTGGCGGCGCCACCTATGTTGTTGTGCTACATGTCAAGTGATGACAAGTGTCAAATTTAAATATATTTATGATCATAGTCGTGATATATTATATTTTTAAAAACTTTATTTCGCGGCTTATATTACCATAGTGTGACTGTGGTTAAATTTTGAGTTTGAGTTTCCAGTGAGGATTATTGTTTGATGGTCAGCTGATTGTCAGAGAGCTCATGTGCTCCAATCAGCTGACAGGTTATGTGCAAACAACTTATGACTCTGTGCTAGGAGTTTATCGCGAATGAAAGTTAAATTAGATAGAAAAATGTGCGTGGTATAAAATATACCACGTCACAATATATATAAGTTATTTTGAATTTCGAAAATTGTGATCTGTTTTTATTCTGTTTTTATAATTTGTTAAAGTTACAGTATCTATTCTTCAATGTTAATTTTGTAACAAAGTTATAATGTTGAGACTACATAATAGCTTTTAAATAAATTAATAGTTTATTTGCACAAGTTCTTTCACAAATTTGTTTGAAAAATCATTTTAATTAAATAGAGAAACTAAAAATTATAACTTATCAATAGTTTTTTATAAGTTTTGAATTTATTTTAAAATACATTTAATTAAAAGATAATTACATATTAGTTTTTGGTTTAGGAAAAATGAATTCAAATTTAAATCTAAAAACAGTGCACTTCATGCAGCACAACGACATAGGTGGCGCCGCCAACGGGCTTGGTCAACTCTCATGACACTTTCCTCGAATTTCACCATCGCAAATTTCACAACCCCTCGAATTTCACCGCATTCCTCCCTCGATTTTCACCGACAGGTTTCTCAGTTGTTTCTCACTATGCACGTGATACCACTGCGCATGCCATGGCGCTGCGCATCTGATTGGTTGCTATTGGCAATTGATATGACCCATGCGCAATTAATGTGATTATATAGAGAAAAAGGAATTTGATGAAATTCGAGGGGTTCGAGTGTACCAGCCCCGTCTGACAAAGTTTCTTAGCGACTTGGGTACGAAGTACCAGTAAATGTCCGGTGGGGGCACTGCAGTCATCCTCATCACAAACAAATGTGTCATCAGTGATTAGGCAAACACAAATGTGCTGCAAATTAAAGGCTGCCCTGGCCCTGGACCTTGGAGTTTTTTACACTCGAAGTTCCCAATAGTAAAGTTCCCAATAGTAAACGAATTCCGTTCTCAATAGTAAAGAGCGTAACTCGCAATAAGCACTTGATACTACTGCCCATGCGTTGCGTTCGGCATCTGATTGGCTGCTATTCGCGCGCAGTTTAAAATGCTAAAAATAGTATTAGGTATTTCACGTTGTGACGTATTAGTACAAAAATGGCCATACACTGGTGCATAAACAAATGTGATAAATGTATAATTAGACATTAAAAGTGCAAAAAAATGTCAAAAAAAGATTATTTAGAAGGATTTCCCGCGGATGTGAAGGCATTTTTAACATTGTTTTGCAGTTTTAATGTTTAATTATACATTTATCACACTTGTTTATGCACCAGTATATGGCCATTTTTGTATTATTACGTCACAACGTGAAATACCTAATTTGATATGCAATACGTATGCGCAATTGATGTGACTATAGAGAGAAGGACTTTTCTTTACTATTGGGAACGGCTCTGATTTTTATTTCTTTACTATTGGGAACTTCGAGTGTATAAGGAGACATATCTAAGACTGGGGAACCCAATTTGGTTTGGTCAAAGTTTTCCGGAATAATTAGTTCACTACACTTGATCTCAGCGCCTCAGCGGTTGTACTGGGTATACATACACTACTCCTTGCCCTGGACGCCTGAATCCTTTTTGGATCGCCAAAAAAACACTTAAAAACATCCGAAAGAAGACTTAAAATCGAAGCATTGCTAGTTGCTGATATCCATTTTAAAAGACGTTATTTTTTATTAGGAGAAGGAAAATGAAAGAATTCATAGAACGCTGGTAGGAGTAAACGGCACAACTTCTGCCCATTTTTTACTGAAAGTTATATAATATTTTCAGTGAAATTACATTAAATTACACAGGCCGACAAAATTTTAAAACTTGAAAAACCCAGAAATCGGAATATACTTTCCCGAAGTTTTTTTGCTCGCTAAATCCGAATCTGTCCTCAGAATTGACCTAGGTTTTCGAGATATACTAACCTAAAAAGTCAAAAAACACGGTTTTTTGCTATATTTGGCAATAAATTACATGATAAAATTTTTTTTTTGTAAACGAGTTATGCCATCTCGAAGTGCAACCTTTACCCTTCCAAACCTATTTTGCATTATTCAGATATCTTTTTTTCCGCAGAGATATAGTTATTTGAAGTTTAGTACTTTAACGTTTTCGTTAAAGCATTGCACAGTCTCTAACACGGAAAGTATAAACTGTTATCTAAATTCGGAGATTGGATTCGCAGTCAGTGACCTTAAAAAAATTCATGTACGATGATTGTTCCATTAGAAAAAACTTTTTTTGACACTCCATGCGCGAAATTCGATTTCGCACACGCTGGGTCAAAGAAGCGTATGCTAAATCGAGCTTCGCACACGTTATGTCAAAAAATACGTTTCGACACATGTACGAGAAGGTGATTTCAGCCTTGTGTGACATTTTCACACTCGCTTCACTCGTGCGCAGCAGTCACACAAGTCTTAAATCACATTCACGCACTAGTATCGAAATGTACTATTTTGTTGTCGGAAATGCTTTAACGAAAACGTTAAAGTACTAAACTTTAAATAACTATATCTCTGCGAAAAAAAAGAAATCTGAAAAATCCAAAATAGATTTGGAAGGGTAAGATTTGCACTTCGAGATGGCATAGCTCGTTTACAAAAAAAAAAAATTGTTGTCACGTAATTTATTGTCAAATATAGCAAAAAACCGTGTTTTTTTGACCATTTAGGTTAGAATATCTCGAAAATCTAGGGTGATGGGTCAATTCTGAGGTCAGATTCGGATTCAGCGAGCAAAAAACCTTCGGGAAAGTATATTCGGGTTTCTGGGTTTTTTTCGTTGTCGGCCTGTGTTATTAAAGAATCAATTTTACTACTAACTGTTACTAGTTTATATTATTAATGTAATTTATTTATTAACGGACATTTAAAGGTATTTCTAACCCAAAACTTTGTTCCTCGAAATTGCATTGAAGTTTGGGGATTCGGGGGCCTGGGCATATAGATATAGAACATATATATATATATATATATAATTTAGTCTAGTAGTCAGTCCTATACCACACGTAAACACTTTTGTTTGTAATAGCGAAAAAAAAGCATGTATAATCTCAAACCTAAATTTATTATAAGCTGAAACAGAAAAATCGGGTTAAAAGAAAACGAAACAGGCGAGAAGCGAACACAGGTCCAATGTATAGTAAACACATGAATGAATATTGAGGTAGGTACATTAACTCATGTACAGTCTGCTAGACATATAGGACTGATTACTAAACGTTTTGAAACGTGCGAAAAATGGCAGAAACTCTACACTGCATTATATAATTTATACTCTGACGTATTTTTTTATCAATCTCATTGAAACCTCTCAAGGTAATAAGTTTTCATTTTCCAATTTCATCCACTGCAGTAATTATTCTTTAAAATATATTTAAGAGTCATTTTCATTTCTTATAGCTACTAAAATATCTAGGAATGGAATTTATATTCGTGTATTCTTTCCTAATTGAATAGCACTTTTTAAAATTGTTTAGCAATCTTTCCGAAACCGATATTTTCACTTTTCTTTGTGTAAAATCTTTTGAATTTAGAATCTTTTAAATTTAGGTTGTGGGTCTGCCCACCTTGCCCATATCGGTGGATCCGCCACTGGCCCTTGAAATATGTTCAAAAAAACCATTTTTTGGAAACTAGATTTTGACACCACTACAAAGCTTCCTCTATGAGGAAGCAAAAAGTGTAATTTTTCTCTACATTTCAATATAAAAAAACGTATTTGATGTCTATAATAGAGATAAGAAAGTTTTTCAGTTTACCAGGTTCAATTTTTGGATTTCAAGGCCATTTACGCAAGAAAAGAAAGTTTTTAATTGGCACTCACTCTTGAAATGGGAATTGAAAAAGTTAGTTTTTCAATTAATTTTACGCATGATCATCGAAAATTGATTCTCTCGTCCTTTAAATAAAATAAAATTTTTGTTAAGAGTGGGGGATGGAAATCTGAGAAAAGATTGATGAATTTCTTGACGTTGTTCTCGTTGTCTGCAGGAAAACCCGGTAGTTATAAACCCGACCGGGTTACCCAAAGCGTAAACATATGAGAGGAATGTGTATTTGAATTTTTGGCACTTGCATTTTGCAGTGCCAAATCTCTTATTGCGTGACGGAATTGCAACAGCTTCTTGACGCTTTCACAAGGGTGCGCCATCTGTTCGTGGTACGCACCAATCAATAAGCCCGCGCCCAGTGGCGTAACTAAAAATTGGAGGCCCTCCCGCAAAAATTTTTAGGAGGCCCCTTTGAAAATAAAAAAAAAACAAGTTTTGAATAAATTTAAATTTTAAAAATAAAAATTGAAATACAGAGTGAAATTTATTTTTTCTACGCAGTCTAATAGGCTCCTCAGAGGAGGAGGCCTCCCCGCAATGCGGGGTTTCGCTACTACATAGTTACGCCACTGCCCGCGCCCACGAAAGAGGAGCTAGGCTAGGAGAGGGAGAGAGAGTGCGTGCATGCGTATGAAAGCATACTTTAAGTGAATGTGTGCGTGCACGTGTCGGGAAAAGTTGGATTTGGGATTATACTGTATGTATGGGTCGATGCGATGGTGTAATACTGTACACACACACATACACACACATTTGTAGGATTGAGATCGAAGCTCGCGCTCGCGAACTGTAGCCCACATTTTCGACGTTTGACGACAGAGAAAATGTGACCGAGCCGAGTTTGAAGGACAGAAGATAAGGTGCTTTAAGATTTCAAATGTGCATTCATCGAAATTTTAAATCATTATTTCGTAAGCTCCATCGAGTCTCTTACCTTTTTGCAATTACGAAATTAGATTGTTTATCTTATCATCGCATCTTATTGCATTTTATTGCAGAGATTATTTTTAAAAGTGCAACAATAATGATTGTATATTTTGTATTAAAGAATTTTAATAGATTTCAAGTAATTTTAAGGAATTGTAAGGGATTTCAAACAAATTTCAAAGAGCTTAAGGATTTTCAAGATATTGCAAGACTTAAGAGTTTCTTTCGGGAATTTTAAGAACTGGCGAGGAATTTAAAGGATTTTAAGAGATTTTCAAACATTTTAAAGGATTTCGTGGTATTGTAAAAGATACCGAAAGCTTTTAGGAATTTTAAGGATTTAAGCATTTTTTAAAAGAAATTCTAAAGATTGTTGAGCAATATTTTAAAAGATTTTTTGGTGTATTTAAAAATATGTCTAGGAATTTTAACATGTTAAATATTTTGTTCAATCGGTTTTAAGGGTTTTTAGCGCTTAAAAAAAAGAAAAAAAATTGATACGAATCAATCATTTTTTGTCATGTTCTCGCTCAAACGTAAATGTTTCAACTTTGCATCTCAAGTTAAATGTTAACATTAACAATATTACAAGAATAATAACACAATCTTGTCAACTTTATTGAAACTGAAGTTGGTTGTTTAATATAATTCAAATTGCAGATATTATATGAAAATATTTACACATTACTGCTTTAAGAATATCTACAAAAAATAACAGTTACATGATGATTGATTTGTTAGAGAATAATAATATATTTTTGAATAGGTAGAAGTTGAATATTTGAATATACAAACGTGCAATAAATGAATCATCTCATAGACTTTAACCTTCACTGCAGATGTATAATGATAGTATCTTAAGCCCTTTGAATTGAATAAACACGAGCTAATTATCATATTATCAAACAATCGAATTGTAAAAAGTATGATGTGTATCTCGGCAATGGCGCCAGCACCTGTGATAAGTAAGTCACATTCAGGTATTGAGATATACTCGATGTACGACAATTATTAAATATAGACCATCTGTCAATAATAATCATTCTTCAAGGTTAACTACACAGAAACTTGGACATTTACTTCAATTATGGATTTTATCGAGACTCATGAATATTCCCCAAATTTTATTTGTCATAATTCCCATTTGACCGAATTTCATATTATCGAATCAACAATTGTTCTAATTTTTATATTATACAACCGAATTATTGTTCGACCTAATCTTCGTTGTTCTGAATTCACAAACTCTAATTTCTATATATCCGAATTTTCATTTGACCTAATTTCTAAATGTTCGAATTTCTATTTACCCTAATATCCGTTTTCCCTACTTTACATTTGTCCTAACTTCAATTTCATAGAATAATCATTTAATGTAATTTTTTTTTTTAATCAAATTAACATTTGAACTAGCTTCTTTTTGATATAATTTTCATTTCACCTCATTTCCGTTTGCCATAATTATCGTTAGTCAGAATTTTCGTTCAATAAAATTATCATTTGGCGTACACTGTCACACACTCACTTCTCGACTTAAGTTTCCGATCTATGCTCAGTCGGTAAGGTATGTGAATTTAAATCCGGAACTTGGGATTTAAATTACCCGCGCATTTCACTTGTGAAGAAGAAGTATTGAGGGACACAAAATTCCTTAAAATCTTTTAAATCTATTCCATTCTCTTTAAATTCACTGAAATTCTGAAAAATTTCAAAGTATATCTCTTAAAATACTTGATATACCGAGATATTACATCGAATCTTTTGAAATCTTTTAAAATCCCTTACAATCTTGTAAAATCGTTTAAATTATATTGAAATTTTTACAAAATTTCAAGATATCTATTTCTTAAAATATTTACAATCCCCAAAAATTCCATGAAATTTCTTGTAATCTGTTTGATTACAAAAAAAGCAGTTCAAGTCCCTCAAAATTTCTTAAAAACTTTTGTTACTCCTTCAAAATTCTAAAAATTCCATGAAATCTCTAAAAATTCTTCAGTACATTTACCCAGATTTCGAGGTAAATATTACATCTAACAAAAATTACCTTTAGATGGGTAAATACTACCCTGAATATAGGGTACGGTTACCACTTCAACTTATTTATTGTACTTTCTTTTGTTTCGATGTGAAAAATTTAAACTTTACCCATTTGAAAATTACCCGCAACAAATTCTCCCTTCTTTTTTCCTTCTGTGATATGAAATCCAATAAAATTGTGTAATTTTAGTTTCTCTGCATAAAATTCATTTTTCATCGCAACATTTGAAGATTTCGTCGAAACACAATCTTCTCCCTAAGGGTGACAAATGATGTGAGAATATGTCGAGAATTTAAAATCCAGTAAATAAAAAAACACCTCATTGTCTTACAGCTAATGGATTTGACGTTTACATTGTTTTGCCTGAAGATGGTCAGGGTAATTTCCAGGGTGTTCCAGAAAGTGGACCATTGCGCAGGTTATGGTATCCTTGGGTGTCTGTGGTGTAAAAGGATGAAGGGGAGACTTCCCTCTTTCTCTTCAACAAAAACTGATAGCTAAGAAGGACTTTCAAGGTGAAAGGGAAAAGAGAGTGGATGAAGTAGCTCTCTTGATTTTCGGTTGCAGTACGCGGCGGGCATTGATTTTCCCCCGTCTTTCTCTCATTCTCTCATTCTGTTTCTTTTTTCGCCCCTTTCTCCTTTACCCCTTCACTCCTTTCCCCTTTGCCAGCGGTGGGTTGCTACCCGGCTTCCTTGTCTCAGTCCCGCTCAAGCTTATTTCTTCCGATTGCTCTCACCGCCCAATTTGACGCCACCACCGAGAAAAATAGGTCAAGGCTCTATAGGCTGAGCCGGGCTTTTTCTTTCTATGCCACTGAGCTTACACATTCTCGGCAACTCGCAACTTTACTTCAACTCGCACAATCTTCGATCTTTCATCTTCCATCTTCCGTCCTCTCAGTCCACTTACCCTCCATAGTTTCCTAGCCTCGCCTCGCCCAGTAACTGACTTAATTCTTTCAATGTCTGAAGAAATACTATCCTTTTCCTATTTGTCCTTGTCCTTATCCTTATTCTTATTCTTATCCTTATCCTTATCCTTATACTTATCCTTATCCTTCATCTGGGATCTCGACACATTCTTCTGCTAAATTCTTTGATTAAATGTGGTATGAACTTCTGAACTACTTTCGCTAATACAATAATACTGAAATATTCTTTAGTTTGTTACTATGGATCGGAAATATCAAGAACCGAATCCATTTCTAGTCAGGCAGGCGGACTAATTTCAAGTCGAATACACTCTAAAAAAATTCTATTGATAGTGAAATTACGTTCCTTTCAAAATGCATCCTTTGAAATTGAGCAGATTTCTTTTATTTGTCAAAGGAATCGTTTCGCTATTAAAAAACTCATCTGTTAAGTGTAAAATAAAAATAGTTTTACCGATAAACGATTTCTTTTATCTATGAAAAAAAATCCTTTAATTATTAAAGGACTGCATTTGTAGGCTACTGGATGTAGTTTTAGTTTTAGTTTCCCTGTTTCCCCATCAAAGGAAATATTTTGTCAAATATGTCAAATAATATGTCAATATTTTGACAGTTGAAGGATAGCATTTGAAAGGAAAATCCTTTAACTGTTAACTGTTAACCCGTTGTGGTCACACCTTCGAATAATAACGTGTTGGTGGTCATAAGGGGTCAGGTTGATCCCTCGTGGAAAAACCGTTGCCATTCTCTTTCTATTTAATATATCGACTTTAAATTTCTACCGAACTTATTATGTAGTTTAAGGTATCTTCTTTAAGACCCGATAGTTTTTCACATAAAAATTCATTAAAAATTCAATTTTTGAGATAAAGTGGAAATATTTTGGTTTTGTACTTGCAAAATAATATAGGGGAGACCTGGGCTAGTTGGCCAATTTTTCACTTAACCATTTTTCTTAACTTTCCTTTTAAATTTAAAAAATTGCGGTTTTCACAATATAAAAGTATGTATTCTTGGGTAGTACTGAGAATTTTTTTAGGTGTTTATATTAATTATTGAAAAAATGGCAGAATATTTTTGAGAGAGGTGACGAATTGGCCAACTTGCCCCGAGTACGGGGCAAGTTGGCCAAGTGGGCGGGGTAAGTTGGCCAATTCGAAAAAAATCATTATAAAAGCCACTAATGAATGGGATAATTAATAAAATAGTAATGTTATTAATTTACTTCTTTATTGAGACTTATTTCAATCGAAGCCTATCGTTTATAAAATCTTTATAACTTTTTGAACAATTAATTCTAAGTTATCATAATAAATTTAACTTTTCCTCGCTCGTTTTACCGAAAGTTTTTTATTGGTCGCAGCCACCGAAGTTGAAACTTTTCGTTTCGATGAAGTGGTTTTTTTTAAGCACCTTGTGCTTATTTTTTGATTTGGCTCTTTTCTTTTTCATCCTGCAAAGCTAATTTGACTGGCGAGTCTGTCAAAATTGCACTTTCTCGTAGAGGTTATAAAACGGGTTTGACAACATTGGCCAACTTACCCCGGCTATGTTTTTTAACATTACATTTTTTTATATGTTAAGGAACCCAAGCAATAAATTTGAACGATACATCATTTCAAAGCTCTTAGTATAGACACTTGAAAACCATATTTAGATTTGACAATAATGATTATTTATTAATCTATAAAATGAAAAAACCAGAAAGTAAAAATTTTACTGACCACGGTCAAAAGCATTTTTTCAATAATATTTTCGACATAAGGCTGCGAAATGCAATGAAATCACACCGGAAGTCTTTGCACAACTTAATACACTTACACTACGCGTGGTGAGGTTGTTAACATTACCGTTGTTTAAAAAAAGGGCATTAGCCAACTTGCCCCGTTGGCCAACTAGCCCCGGTCTCCCCTACATATTAAATGTATTTAAATCTCTTGAAGTTTATCACAATTTTCTGAAATCCCTTAAAATTCTTAGAAATCCTATGAAATTTCTTTAAATTTTTTTAAATCCTTGAATTCTTTAAAAATTTTCTGGAAATTTTAAGGTATACAGAAATCTCTTTGTCTCATATAACAATCCCTGTAATCATCATAATTCCGGAAGACATAGAAGAGTCAATGTAGTTGGTACAATAGATTTTCAATTTGAGAACGGCAGATAGAATTTTTATTTGACTGAAATTCGAATTTAAATATTTTTTAAATATGTATCTTACTCATGTTTTGAAAAATATTTTACTTTTGTATCTTAATGTTTTGAAACATTAAATTTCTTTATTTCTTTTAGAAACATTAAGTAATTTATTATTTATAATTAAAATTTATTTTTTTGACTAAATAGTATTTTAAATTATTTAATTAAAAGTGTTTTATGAAATAGAATTTTGCTAGTCCTATAATATCAATCATTACTACAATATACTTTTCATCAATACTTTTACAGAAAGTAAAAGTATTGATGAAAAGTATATTGTA
>CAJFCP010025728.1:7519-26284 GCA_904066005.1 Synergus itoensis
TTGGTAGAACTCTTTGGGGGAGGAACAGAACTCTCGTCAGAACTCCTGGAACTTGTGATGAAAAATTTCCTTTTATATTACAATTTTCAAAATGCTGTAATTTTTTGGATTTTGAATTTTTCGAAATTTCTTTTTTGTAGAACTCTAGAACTCTTTGAAACAAACAAAATGGCCGGAAGAAAAATTGATTTTTGAAAAAGTGGGGGGATGGGTTTTTTTTTCGAAATTTTTTTTGAGTTGTAAATTCGCCGGAACTATTTTCGAAAAGCATCAGGAACTCTAGAACTATGCTAAATCTACCCAGAACTCCGAAAAAAAATTCACTTTTTCAAAAGTGGGGGGGGAGCGTGAAGTTAGCCCCCCATTTTGAAAAATTGATTTTTTTACCCTTTAAAGGTCAGAACTATTTCTAATACTTATCAGGAACTCTAGAACTATTGAAACAGAACTCAGAACTCTAAAAAAAATTTCGAATTTTTAATAGTGGGGGTGGAACTTCACAGGGATTGTTTACTAAAAATATATAGTTGTGACCCATTATAGTCAACCCAACTATTGAGATTTCTCTCAGTGTAGCTAAGAAAGAATATTCAACTCTTCATGCACTTTTATACATAATTATTTTATTATGATGAATAGAGGTCAATTCTCTGCACGCCAGTTCCATCTATATTTTCGACAGGTCTATACCCATATTGTCCACACATCCTACACACGACAAGTAAGACCTCTCTATTTTTCTCTTATTACACATAGTACACCCACGTCTCCAGGATCATACTGTTGCACAATCACGTGTATGACATTTAGTATTTTCATCGTCAACCTTTTCTTTACATGTTTTTTTCCCTCCCACTTTCCGCTTCTTCTTTCTTTTCACTATTTTCCATCCCCAGGCATTTTGGCAGCATTCCATTTTTTTTTAATACAAATAGTCGAATATCCTTAACAATAAAAATTTCATGACGTGAAAATACGTAGCAAATTCAATCATCACGCTTGGAAATGTTAAACTGTGTGTAAGAATATACAAATAGTTTAAATCATTAGACTTTCTATTAAATCAATCAAATTAAAGAGATAAATAACGAATTCTAGTACGATATATATGTAAGATCAAATGATTACCGCACTTTTTCTTGTGCAAACTGCTGGCGAAAGCAAAAAGAGAGGCGCATATTAAAAATTCAATAAAGGGGCTCTTAATATTCATAATTCTATGAGAAATTGCACAGATAAGAGGGAGAAAGTATCGAAAATTATATGATTAAAGAGTGCTAAAGAAAACTTCTTTGTCTGGGACACATAAATTTTAATAACTCGAAAATCGGACAATAACAATTTACACGAACGATCAAAAACAAATGAAGGGTCACGGGGAAAAACGATCATTGTCACTTTTTGAAAAAAATGAGCAGAGATTTAAAAGTTTCGATCCTTTACGCAGGAGTCACAAATATAAAACAATTAAGGTAATGAATTATATATTCTTGTTCCTAAACTCCTTATTTAACAATACCAAATAGAAAAAAAATTAATATCTATCAGTTAATAAGCTGTAGGAAGTGATCGTTTTTTTTGTGACAATGATCGTTTTTCCCCGTGACTCTTCAAATATTAACTAAAGTTTCTAGAAGTCCCTAGTAACAACAAGAGTTGCTGGCAACGGTCAATTACAATCCCTTATATATTAAAAACGGATAAGAACAACCCCTATCTACTATCAATAAAATTCTTTATATACAGCAACAAACGCGAGTTTGTTGCTGTTGAACAAAAGCGAGTTGAAAGGAGCAAAAAGAGGATAATTATAATTATGAATGTTATTCAGAAGAATTGAACATATCATGACTCACCTCTGTGTGGAGGTACTGGTTGGAGAGGCCAGGCATTGGTGAACGTCAACCATGTTAACCACATGACCACCAGAACCAGATGCAATGCTCGGGCCCATCGGCCTTCTCGCGGGGACATTACGGGCCCCCTGGTCACGTGGGCCCAGGCCAGTGGCGTAGCATGCATTGACCTTCAGGCACGCGCCACTAACGCTATCTACAGACTGGTGAACCAATCACCACGCTTGGTACGGTACTATCCGAATGCATCACTGCTTCCGACACCTTTTTCCGTCGCTCGATCACGACTTTCAAACACTTCTCACACTTCTCACACTTCTTCTCTTTCGACTCCTTTTTCTCGTACTGATGTGACCTCTGAAGTCTTCTCACCTCCTTCTTTTGTCACCCCTTTCCAGTCTGGCGAATCCACGATGCGCTTTTGCCCGCTGACACCCAATCAAATCCTCATCTTCGGACAGGTACGGAAACCAGCTTGGATTTAACTCTCCTCCTCCGCTACACTGTTTGGAAACAATGATGGATCCTGTTAGTCAATTCTCACGGAGCGAGGTCGACGGATTTTTATTGCAGCACGACGCAATGTGCAATCGAACAATACTAATTGTGGGAAACGTTCATTATTGTATGTACAATGTGCGCACTACTAATACAATGTAACCGATATCGACTGTCAGAAATTAGTCGATTGATGATTAATTTCAACAAAACCTGGTCAAATTGCTAATCATCGTAGTAACATATTGCAGAGTAATTTAGTGATTAATGGAAAATAGCTTCTGCACGCGAGATAATATTCTGTTTTCATGAATACATTTATTTCATGCAGCATATTACTGGAGATTAATTATTATGATAGATAATTCGTCTATTGCAATTCAATAGAAAAAAAAAGCAAATTTTACCTGATTCCATATTAATATTAGCAAACACAAAAAAGTTCATCTTATAAGATTCAAGAAATTGTAAAGAATATATTGAGTATCTATGGTAAAACCCTCTACATTCTCTACAACCTTGTAATTGGTTTCATGATGTCTCACGAAGAATGCGATATTTGTGAAACATTGAGCAGTTTTAATCAAGTCTACATTAGTCACATTTCTACAAGAATGCCTGAATCCCAAATCGAAAATTTAAACGCTGAATACCAAGAAAATCCTTCCCTCTCAATAAACTACAATCTAAATGCCGTTCAACAAAACTTTGTAAGAGGATATTATACAAAAACAATAATATAAAACATATATATCCAGCAATTCTGTTTTAATTATAGGAAAATCGATATTTGATATTAAGTTGTATTCAAAGAGATGACACTTTTAAAAAGTTTTCATATAATTATACATAAAACGCAGTAATTATTCGATTATTTGCAGACACTAGAACAAAAAGCGCACAATGTACCTTACTTTTTTTCTCATAAAAAAGCAACTAATTTGTGCAAATTTATTCTTAGAATTTGTCAGTAATTTGAAGAGATTTATTCATGGAAGTTCTAGAAATTTTAGGGATTTTCGACGTACTTCAAAAGATTACATTCGATCTCCAGGAATTTAAAAAAATTTTATAGGGTATTTTTTAGATATTTTAAGAAATTTCAAGTAATTTGAACGGATTTCAAAATACTACATGAACTTTTCTAGGAATTTCAATAATTTTTAACGTATTTGAAAAGCCTATATAAAAATATTGAATGTTTTGAATCAATTTTTTAATGCTTATAATTTTAAAAGCACATATGCAATTTTAACACAAAATTATAGAATTTGAAGGCTTAGAAGTTGAATTTAATAAATTTTGATTTGATTCGATTAAATTCTATAATAATAGTAATAATAATTTCTTGAGAACTTACAAGGGGGTAAAAATGCTGCAAATTCTAAAGAAAAATATCGAAAAAATTGTCTCGACGATGGATTCAGAACATTAGGAAAAGGCATCTACTTCTCGTCTAAAATATCTATTGATGAGATCTATCTGACCCTATTAAGTAGGAAACCATTTCATTTTCAAGCAGGATTAAAGACAATCCTGTTACTTCCATTCTGATGCTCTAGGTGTGCATGTCTCAACCACAAATCGCTTTGGTGACGTTTCTTTATCGAAATTTTTCATCTTACAGGTTTCCCCAGAATCTTTTCTGCATAAAAGCGTATCTCTTTTCGCGGTATAGAGGAATTTCCCGTTAGAATCTTGAAAGCGGCATACATTTTTACGATCGGATCTAGAAAGGAAATTCTTTTCCCGTTGCTTAGAATTTCTCTACGTAAACTGAATTCAAAATTCCGATTTTATTCGGTTGTCTAAAAAATATTTATTTATATTTCCCATATTTTCTTTTAACGTAATTCTTTTTCTAAACTTAATAGCAGTTTCTTAACTTTTGATAATTAGTTGATAGTTTTGATTACACGCGCTTAACGCGGCTCACATTCTGAGTACGTGAGACCCGATATTTATCACTCGAATTCGTTCAAATATCTAATATGTACGTGATTTTTTCCATGTACAGAGTACACGTAGTTTCTCTCCGTGTACTTTTCTGAATAACTTAAGTTAAAACTGTATACATATCTTAATTTCTGCATAAGGGTGATTGATATAAAAACAAAACGAGCACTAGATTCTTTCATATCTAGAATTCCACAATAAATATAAGTCTTTCAAATTTCACTTCGCATCATCATTAGACTTTGCCACAATACGCGGGATATTATACAGAAATAAATATTGCCTTTCTTTTTAGTTCATGTACAGAAATGAAGAAATTAATTTTTGAAGGAAATCACCTTCAAAAGTAATAAATAACCACTAAAGAGAACAACGAAGCCGGTTTGAAAGAAATATCAACTGGAATCAACCGAATTCAAATTGCAGTGGGTTGATGATTGTCTAAACTTGATTTCTAGAGCACTAAAGCTCCCAATCTGTTAGAACGTTATTATGATCTACATGATTGACTTGTACAATATGTACTTTGTTTAAAAAAAAAAGAGACAACAGAAATAGGTTCTGCAATATGATTTTTTTCATCAACCTCGCTCATTGAGCATGAACTCAAAGCACCTCGATTTTGGTTTCTTTTGGTGACTTGTTGTCTTTGAGGAAGAACACGCAACAGGACATAATGATTCATCAATGTGTATCCGGTAACCAGAAAGGTAGATGGTAGATGTAGATCTGGCATCGCTGTTGGAAGCGACTTACATTCTCTTCGAGATGAAGTAAGACCGAGGCAAGACTTCGTTCCTAATCCGATATTGGAAGGTTCAGCGTCCAATCTAAAGGATTTATCTCACTGTATTTCAATATTCAAGCACTGAAACTTCTGTTTCGATGTCAACTCTCTCATGATCTTGATCAATAGAACTGACAAAAAGGCATTTTGATTGGCGTCACGTGGCGGAAACGACGCCAACGTGATACCGGAAATGCAAAAGACACCCTCGAAAAAGACTAGATCGAAATCGCGCTCCGCGCCGCACTGAGCATAGTGAACGAGGCAACGACAACGAGATTGGTGAGCATACTGTCGGCTCAGAGAGAGAAACTAGTCGCGGCCAATCGCGGCTTACGAACACTAACTCCGCCGAGGACAACGACTCCCTCCACACCGCACCGGTATCGCTTCGATCCAGGTGCGTATTACAACGAGGGGCTTTCCACAGCCTGCTTTTATCATCAAAGGATCGAAAAACAATCAACAATTTTCAGAAGTCTAAGAAAAAAATTTCTTTTAAGGACGATGAGGTATAGTCATTTTGAAAGTTGGCAAGCTATGAATATTTTTCAAATTTTAAATGCCTTTAAGTTGAAATAATGCAAGTTAGAATCTTTCCAACTTGCAGTGCCGGATTTACGCAGAATGCCGCCCTGGGCAAAAATTTCAATTGCCGCCCCTTTATTAATTGAAAATATGTCTTATTAATTGAAAATATGCCTTAGAATTAGGCGTACCAAGTCAAAAGAGTGGGGAATTAATAGAATCAGAATCAGTTATAGAATCCCGAAGAATCAATTTTTGGAGTAAACGGTCCCTCGCCCTTGCAAATTCCTTGATTTTTGTTACTTCTCAAAACCTTTCAAAATATCTTGAAGTAAATACGAAATTTCTTAAAATTTGTTGAGTTATCTTTTGAAACTCTTTTTAAATCTACAAAAACTCCAAAATTTTTTCGAAATCGAAATAATTAACACCATAGAATACCGCACCCGAAATGTATAGTAAAAGAAAAAAGGTATCAAAACCAGAGAAAATAATTAAATCGCCCGATATTTAGAAGTACTCTACTCAAAAATATATATATTTGTTTGGAAAAAAAGGTGAGATACTAACTTGTTTATTCGGAGCAGCAGCTACAATCCTTTTGGGAAACGATCCTTCCGATAATTGACTGATCCATCCTAATGGCCAGTAGACTCGCCCCTTCCAAAACATCAGAAGACACTTAGAAACACTTCACTATAGAAAAAAAGGACTGCGCAACTGTCACTTTAATATTATTACGGATATTATTTCGAAAGATTTAGACTACGCGAGTCGAGAGCGACTGAGCTCGATTTCCCCACTCCTCTCCCCCAGACGACCCGATTCCCGCCAATCGGGTACGAATAAAAGCATTTCACAACACTTCACAATACACTACCGGATTAATCAGGAGCGCGGCGCGCGCGGTTTTTGACTCTCACGATGTAGACTCCACGCGAGTCGAGAGGAGAGTGACTGAGCTCCTCGATTCCCCCACTCTTCCCATC
The DNA here is from genome assembly GCA_904066005.1 of Synergus itoensis. NCBI lineage: Eukaryota > Metazoa > Arthropoda > Insecta > Hymenoptera > Cynipidae > Synergus > Synergus itoensis. The sequence goes on from CAJFCP010025728.1 coordinate 14,134, forward strand.
CGACTGCCACCAATCAGCAGATGAATCCCAAGAAGGAGCTCAGTAATAAACTCGAGTACGAATAAAAGCACTTCACAATAAACTACTGGATAAATCGCGAACGCGGCGCGCGCAGTTTTTAAGTCTTTTGATGTGAACTCCACGCGAGTCGGGAGCGAACTGAAGCTACTCAAATCTCCCACTGGCTCGTGACCCCCTGCGGTTTCAGTTTTCCCCTTCTCAGCCTGACCCCCACCATCATCTTATGAGGCCCAATAGTAGTGACGGAGCGGAATGCAGCCTGCGCGCGCAGCACGCGTTGGGGAAATTTTGCAATTGGCTGTAATTTGGCGCGAGATTTAAAATTGAATTGCGCGCCTAAAATATTAACCAATGAGAGAATTTCTCCAGCGATTAGTCAAAACAATGCGTGCGCAGGCGTTTGAAAGCACTGAATGGAATAACGAATTGTCATGGCCGTATGTGCAAAGCTTTCTAAAAGCAGGCACTAGCAGTGCCGGATTTACGCAGAATACCACCCTGGGCAAAAATTTCAATTGCCGCCTCTTTACTAATTGAAAATATGTCCCATCATCAATATAAATTGGAAAATTATGTTGATTATTACATCGATTTTTCCTGCGTTTGGAGTTATCAACACAAATCAAACGGCCAAATAACCTACAAATTTATGACATTTTATTTTATATTAAAAAATTAAAAATATCTCAAGCGACAAGTGTGTACTCAAAATAAGCGAAAATGAATTTTACACTTATAAAATATACTTATTAATAAATTTATGACTTACTTTTAGCATGAAAAATTGTTCTCATTAATTTTAAAATGCTTTCTGTACATTTTTTAGAACTGAGACTAACCTTCCTGACAGTCTACCCCCCACCATGTTACACTTCTTCAATGCATTCAAGCCATATTCAAGGTTCAAATGGTTCAAATTGATGGTTCAAACCGTTCAAACTTCACAACATGGCTTCGAAGGAAACTAACCTCTCTTCTCTGTACGCAGAATTAAATAAACAAGGGCAAAATGGGGAATACGACAGAGCTTTGAAAACCGCCAATAGAAGTATGTACCGCCTTCCAAACTGTTAACTTAATCTAATTCCAATTAACTTCTTCTTAAACTTTCAATATCCTGATAAGTGTCAACATAACCTAACAACCTGACTTTCCGTATGTTATATCTAATTTTGATATGGGAGAGCTAAAAAATTTCAAGTTTTACTCCAAAAATAGAACTAATTACAATTAGAGTTACGTCACGAAAAAAGAAGCCTGTTACTATTACAAAATAACAAAGTAACTCTTTATAGGTTCAGTTACAGCAGATTCTGAAAAAGAAATTTTTAACCTTTTTAACTGAAATTGGCTTTTCCAACAAAAGATGCAAAATATATAGTCTGATTTTTTCTTATCTACAACACAGTATTCTCTGAACTCTAATAATGAATTAGAAATATTGAAACTGCAAGGATTTCCAATTCATGACTGAATATTAAAAAGTTAGTGATTGAAATAATATTTATTTTAAATTGTTTCTAGTTTTGGGAATATCTCAAGATGAAGATGCTGCATTGCACTGCAAAGTTATTTGCTACATGCAATTGTCAAAATTCAACGATGCCCTCCAACTCATCGTCAAGAGTCCAAAACTTGCAGCGTCAGTAAATTTTCATCAAATTATATAAATTTGGGTTCACATTGTAACCTCGAAAAATTCAATTTCTTCATTTTCTCAAAAAATAATAGAATTCCATATTTTTTCGTTTTACATCGCAAATTCCCTCAGAGTTTGAAGTACAAATTGAAAAAATATGTAATTATAATATTTTTTAAAGTAAAATGAAGATTTCCGCTACCTTTAATCTTTGCAAATTTATAATAACTGTACAAATTGGAATATTCACAGCAATTTAGAGTTTGAGAGAGCATACTGTTTGTACCGGATGAACCAGGTACTGCAAGCCCTGAAAGTTGTTGAAAGCGTTCAAAATCCTTCGCTAAAGATTAAAGAGCTGAAAGCTCAAATCTTATACCGTCTGGAAAAATATGAAGACTGCTTTGCAGTATATCGAGATATCATTAAAAACTCTACAGATGATTATGGAGACGAAAGAGAAACAAACTTAGCTGCCGTTATTGTCAATTTAGCTTACGATGGATCCGTAAGTACATTTATTTTAACAAAGTATTACTGTCGTTAAATCCGTTCAAACATTTTCAATTGAATAATTGTCCAAATCAAAATTTTCAGAATATTGAAGTTCCTTCTTTGAGAGAACATACCTACGAGTTGACTTACAATGCAGCTTGTCAATTGCTAGCGCAAGGAACTTCAGGAGATCGAGTCATTTTAGCCGAAGCGGAGAAGAAGTTAAAAACCGCAGAGAGAATGTGTCGTGAATTTCTCGAAGAAGATGGAAATACCGAGGAAGAGATCGAGGAGGAACTCGGCATTATAAAAGTTCAGTTGGGTTACTGTCTTCAACTTCAAGGACGTGAAAAAGAAGCTCAGATTCTCTACACCAACGTTTTAAAGGCGAAACCTAACGATATCGCGCTGGTTGCGGTGGCAAGCAATAATTTAGTGATCTTGAATAAAGATCAGAATGTTTTTGATAGCAAGAAAAGAATGAAGAGCGCCACTCATGAAGGTTTAGAGCATAAACTTACTCTTTCTCAAAGAAGAAGCATCGCATATAACCAGTGCCTTCTCGCCTTGTTTACAAATCAAGGTGAACAATGTCAACAGCTGTGTAATAATCTCATAAAAGAATATCCTGAATTAGCTTCTAATGCCTTACTCGTAAAAGCTGTTCAATTGAGTAAAGAGGGCAAAGCGAAAGAAGCAGCAAAATTATTAAGTGTGAACTCGACTGGTGATAATTTATTACATATGAAATTGGCGTGCGTGCAATTATTGTTAAGTCAGGACGAAAAAAGGGAAGCTATCAAAATCCTGCAAAATTTAAACGAAAAGGAAAGGTATTTGCCGGGGATTGTCAGTGCTCTTGTTACACTTCATATGGCTGATAACAGTCGTGAAAAAGCTTCGGAGGTTCTCAAGGATGCTGTAAACTATTACAAGAAAAATAAGGTACAATGGAATTTTATAAATATTTCATTTAAAGACGTTTTGAATCTAATAATTAATTTTTAACTATTCTCCATTTCAGGAAAACATTGGCAATTTAGGAACTCTTTGGCGACAGGCTGCTGATTTTCATTTAAGAGGTGGAGAAGTTAGGGTAGCAGCTGCTAGTTTGGAAGAGCTGCTCACTGCTTCTCCCTCGGATACGAAAACCCTTGCGCAATTGGTTATTGCCTACGCTCAATTTGATTCAACGAGAGCCCAACTTTTATCCAAAGATTTACCACCTCTCGATCATCTCGCGGAAACTACGGATGTCGATGCTTTAGAGAGTAGCAATTGGGTCATTGGCAGCAAAGTCGTTAAAGGAAAAGTGGAACCTTCACCAGGGTATGAACTAATTTCAATTAATCAAATTAGTCGCAAGGCAGGCTAAACTTGGAAATCATGGAAATTTCAAGGATTTAAAAAAACGTTTTAAAAGTCGGGAATTTTTTATAATATGAATTTTATATAACTACTGAGAATAATAGATACATTTTTTATTTAGAAAACCACCTAGTTCAGATTTGGCGCAAAAGAAGAGCAAGAAACGCAAGCGCAAGGGAAAATTGCCAAAAAATTATGATGCGAGTGTCGCCCCAGATCCAGAAAGATGGTTACCAAGACACGAGCGAAGCGGATTTAGAAAAAAAAGAGACAGGAGAAACAGAGATGCTGCCATGAAGGGAACCCAGGGAGCTGCTATGGGAGCCAGTGATCAGTTGTAAGTTTTTTTTAATTAAATTAAATTAATTAACTTCTAATAATAAATAAAGCGTACGAAAACTTATTGTCTTAATTTTTTCAGTGATATTACAAAGATGGCGACCACAAAGCCTTCTCCAAATCTCCGCCACAGTCCCGCTGTTGAAACTTCTGGACCTAGACAGCAACAGCGCAAAGTTCAGCAGAAGAAAAAGAAGAAAGGTGGCAAGTGGTAATCACACTTTCTAATAAAATAATTATAATTTACGTTGAACTCGACCATGTCAATCACAAAAATTAAACTGACGAATTAATACACGGTATTTGAGATGTACACTGTAAAATTATTGTACACTATGTTTTCGAATAATATGAAATATTATATTTTTTGTTTACTGTAATTCTACTATTATGTTTCTGACACTTTTCCAGAATTTGCTCATTCATTTTTTATATATTGTGGTATAAATGGTGCAAATATGTGAGCTGGTTTCTTGAAATAAATAGATTCCAGAAAAATTCGCTGAAAATATTATTTTTAACTTTCATTCAGTATCGCTACATAACAAAACTAGCTGTGAATTCGATCTCGGGTGTTTCATTTAACTATATTTATATTTTCTTGGGCTCATTTTTTGAACTCTGCTTCCTCATTATGGTAAAGTTGCAAATGAATTTGCTTCCTCATAGAGGAAGCATTAATGATTTTTTTATTTTTTTTTAAAAATGAAAACAAAGATAAAAACGAAATTTTTCAAAATTACAAATAAAAGCATAACTTCCTTAATATTCAATAAAATTCATTAATCATACAGGTCAATCAATTCGTCTCGACGAAAGGAATCTTTCTTTTCTTTACATAAGCTTTGAATTTTCATTATTTGAGAAGTTATAGTCGAAAAATCAATTTTACAAAAATTCAAAATCTACATAAAAATTTTAAAATTCAATATTTTGAAAAATCCTTTGGCACATTTTGAGATATAGGTGGAGCCAATATACCCTACAAATTTCATCAATTTATCTACAACTGTCTTTAAGTTAATAGGGCGAAAAAAAATGGCGACATCCATACACACATACATACACATCCACACACTTATACATCCGGACAATTGATTAGAATGTTGTATTAGACATTTATCAAGTGAGGAAAGTTTAATTAAACGATTTTTAAAATATTGGAAAATGTAACGATTACAAAGCTTCCTCTATGAGGAAGCAAAAACATCTAATTGTAGTATTTATTAAGTAAAACGAAGAGAACAAATTTTCAAGTTTGAACTTGGATGCTTGGATCCAACATCCTTAAAAAGAATTGTTGGCAAACACTTCCTTTTGTTTTCTTGTGAAATTGGGATTTTGTGGGTGATTCCCTTATGAATCACGACCCTTAAGATATAATTTTGTAATTATTAGTACAGTTTAGAAAATACTTTTATTGATCTCGACAGATAGTAATGCTTCACACTCAACCATTACATATTGCAAAGTAACATTGAATATAGGTAATGTGTTACTCGTTCAGTGACTTAGATCTGTCAATACACACTTTTATTTTTCATGTTAACAATTGTATATAAAAAATACAATACGTCTTCAGCTTGTAAAATCAAAATCTGCCGTGTAAACTTATCATCGATCTCTATAAGATTGTACGTTATTTTCTGCAATTTTTTAACTGACTTAAAAGGATTTACAATACGCACAACTACACGAAATAAACATGAGTAATGCCTCGGTTTATTAGAAATGCTTTACTCCTTAATGATATCATTCTCTTGTTTTATAAGAATATATACATATAATTCTATAAATATTCAATTTCATTGCATTAAATTGCATCGATGTTGTACATAGATGGACATTGGTCAACAATTCCTTATTGTCCGATAATTGCACATAGCAAAACATTTACATCAATACATAGTTATATGTAATAGAGGCAGCTATTGAGGTACGAAAATGAAAAACATTTAACAATTATAACATCGTGTAAATAAAAATACATACGCTGATTGGCGCTCATATTTTCCGTTATTAAAGTCATCTAATGAAAATACGTCTTCTTTAAAATGATATGACATTTAGAATGTTCTCAGGTTAATATTTTACTTTCTTTTTATCTATGTTAAAGAATCCTGCCATAAAGATCCAAGGAAAGCAATTTTTAATTCACTGTCTAATTCATCTATCAATAGAAATGACTAATATTTTCGACACTCAACGAATAAGAGTAACTTAGATGAGTAAGGCACGCATCAGCAATTATTATGTATGTACATGAAAAGTTACTAATAGAAGTCTCCGGTTTAAAAATTATTTCTCACCAATCACACCTTCCCAGGCATCGTCACGTTGCTTGTTTGCCAGTTTTTTCTTTTCTGAAAGAGTAACAATCCAAATGTAATAAAAAAATATATTTATAAAACATTAGATTTAAGGCTGCTGGATCCAAATTCTATTTTTAATATTCTTTTTGTAAAATAAAGACTGAATTTTGAGAACAAATTTCGAACTCCATGTCTTACGCAAAAATTATTAAAAATTATAGTTACCCAGTGGGCAAGAAAACAATGATATCCTCAGGACATCCTAAAGACATCCTTTGGACGTTTATGTCAGTACAATTAATGTCCAAAAGACGTCTCATGAATTAAAGATGTCCTTAGGACATCAATCGGGCTGACATGCACGTCCTAAGGATGACTTTAGGACATCCTCAAGACGATAATGCCTTTGCTCACTGGACATTTATGTAGATTGAAAAAGTATAAGTTTATAATAATCGCCGAGTAAAATGGATATAATAATACCTTTGGCTTCACGCAACACAATTTTCTCACGTTCGCGCTCTTGTCTAGCGGTTGCTAATCTCACGCCCAGAGCACCCGTGACCAAACGTCTGGCTAGAGCCGCGCAAGTTTCTGGTCTATTTCTATAAGGCTGCAAAAATTCGGAGCCTTTTCTCGCTTTGGTTTTACTCAGAGCAGTAGCCTCGCTGAGCGGTCGGGTTTTTACAAATGGATGATCTGATGCCAGAACCTCAGCAGCTGTAAAACAAAACACATTACATAATTACTATCTTTTCCATCTTTTCGATAGAAAGTTGCTTGCTTCAAATCTGTTCTATTTTCAACCTTGATCTATATTAAATAAATTTATGTTAAGTTTTTCTTCTATAGAGAATTATAAAAATAATAGGTAAGTATTTAATGCGAAGAAAAAATGTAGATTTCTTTTTTTTTTAATACTTTTGTTCAATCTGTCGTTTACCATTAGTTTTAAGCAAACACAAATTCTAACTTACCAACACGAGGACTGCTGAAGACGCCTAAACAATGCGTATCGTCTACCCATTTCAACTCAAAACCGCCACTTTTGAAAGGGCTAAAAACTGCAACCAAGTCACAGGTCTTGAATTCGGAGGGGAAATTGTAAATCTCCACAACATGTGCGAATTCATCGCTAGAAACTTCAACAATCTTGGAGTAGGTTTTGTAGTTGTTCTTAGGCTGCTCGATTGTCACTTCGCCAACTGCCGATGAGAGCTGCAACAGAAAAACAAAGCAAATACATTAACCTGATCTATATACTTTTCTAAAGTTATTCTCTAGATTTTGTTTCCAATTTTGATTTTAAATACTAGTACACTACTTCTAGTGATATACTTAGAATCTTACTTCTTCTATAAGAGTTGGATCCAGGCAATCTCCGTTGTCATCGAAAAGACTATCCCAATCACATTCTTCCCTGTTAACTTTGACATGAGGTGAAGGCGGTGCTGCAGGTTTACTTTTTGGTCTCTCAATCTTCTTGACTTTCTTCTCAGGTGGTGTCAGAGGAGTAACGGAAACTTCCTGATGAACTATATCGTCTCTGCTTCTCTGGCTGGAAATAATGAGTACATCGGACTCTAAATTATGGCTAACTACTCTCTTATTCTTCTGATTTGACAGTTTATCCCGCCTGGAAGCATTATCCTCAACCTGTGGATGATTCTGGGTTGTCGCCATTTCAATATCACAGTTTTTTTCATTTGGCGCGGACACTGAATTGTCTTTAACTTCAACTTGACTCATATTTCTTCTATCTATGAGCGCTGAATTACTTTTGCTTTCACTGACTCGATTATTCTCTTCAACTTTACTGTCTACAGTAATATTAATGTTAAACGTTAAACTATCAGAAGCTGATTTACTCGAATCATCTTCTGTTTCTAAACATTGGCTTTGAGTTTTTGTGGGTGTTAGTCTCTTAACGACATTCTCGAGATTCTCGTCCAGCATAGAAGACTTTAGAATGAAATCGCTGGAGTTGGAAGACTCGCCATCTAGAATATTTTCAGAATTCTTCCACAAGGAGTTATATTTTGAACTATTAGTTGTATCAGATTGCTGGGTTTCTAATTGTAAGAAATTGGAGGTGTTTGTCTTTTCCGGTTGAGATTCTGAATTTAATTCCTCACGGTTGGCTTCATTTATGCACAGAACAGGATTACGGGTAGTTCTTGCAAAATTAACTGAATCACGTTCACGTGGTCGATCTGAACGACTCTTTTCCTGTCGTACGGGACTGCCTTCTGGCTCTAAACTTCTTCGGTGCCTTGGTACGTAAACGGCTCGATCTGGTCGTTTTTGTCGACTGGTTCTGAAAAAATAGAAATAAAGAAGATTAACCACTTTCTTCGCTCGTTTTTGGAAAATGGAGTAGAGAAAACGAAAACGGTTAAGGCCAATTTTTTGAAATCATTCAAATTTTCAAAACCTATCTGAGTTTAATCAAAAGAATTTCAAAAAATTTCAGTTCATTTTAAAGAGAACAATGCGAAGAAGGAGATCTAATGAAATCCTCAAATCTTCTCTGACCATTAGAATAAAATTTCGTTTTCCCTAAGTAAACAAGATTTTTTTTTCTCTTTCTTTTAATAATAAATTTTCCTTACTTAGCAGAGGCACAAGATTCCCGTATTGATTGATCAGTCGTCAACTCTGAAGTTACAACTTCACTTCTTATTCTTCTAGCAGCCGGTGGTCGGTAGATCTCGACGGTGGGAACTGTCTTTACTATAAGACGACACCGAAAATAAATAAATAAAAAAAAAAAAAACACTTAGATATCTCTCACGCTTTTTCTGTCTGATAAAATCCAAATGTTGTAAAGTTTGATTCACACACCTGGTCTTTGTTTTTGTACACCGTATTCTGGCGTAGATGGAGGTGAATATTGTCCTTGAACACCCATCGCACTGGCTTTTGTGTCACTACTCGTTCTGAACGTTGAAACATTCAGATTTGGGTCCCTTTTGAAAGAAAGTATATGTTTTAGACTTCATGAATGAACAATTAGATATTTTGCTGATTTTATTTTCTCACATGGTGCTTCATCGAGTGTGAGACTCTTTTCTAATTCAGCTGGCAATGATTACTGATGGTGAATAATATAGATAAGAAAATGGAATGAATCGAAAAATGTGTCAAACTATGAAACTGGAAACTTCATTTTGAGTTTAGAGATGCAATTTTGCAGTTATAACTTGGATTCAACACTCTTAAATCGAAAATTTTTCCATCAGGAAACACTGCTTGAATTAGTGCAATGCTTGAGTATTTGAGATTGGTTTTTGCAAGATATGGTATGGCTCGTATTTTCACTTTTAATACGGATATTGTGCAACCTACGTTTCAAGGATTATATTCATTTATTACTTTCAACGACAATCGATTTTACTTTTTAAATTATGTATGCACACCTCGATTATATAAAATTACTGATTTGACAGAAATTTGTTAATTATATAACTCAGCATGTATTTTTAATATAAACAAGGATTTATCAGAAAAAAGCTGCTTAAATATGAAAGTATTAAAAGAAGAGATATTTCAGTCGTTTGTTCTCTCCAAATATACAAATATACAGTTACATAATTAAAATTATTGGTAGTATGGAGAACTTTTCTCGATCGCGTACGTAATTAATTTAATTGCGCAGGGCACTACAATGGCACACATCCTTCAAAAGAATGAAACAAAAGAATATAAATCGTTATAAATAAATCAGAGGTTCCTTCCAAAGCAAATAAACTTAGAAATGAATAATTACGTAATCTCACACGCGATGAATCATTTTAGTTTTGATTTATTTTCACCTAATTATTCACCTTAACACATCAGACTTAAAGCACACGACGGTTCTCCTCGCGACGCCCTGACCGATGGAGAACGTGTACAACAGGTCGGCGAAACGATCTTGCACGAACTGGTGTATAAGAAATCTTCTATAGTTGTTTACCGGTGGAAACACGAGCACTCTGAAAGTGAAAAGATTGTCTGACACCGTCTAATCGAATCTAATCGCGACTGAAAGTAAAACCAAACTGGAAGAGGTGAATGTAACTGAAAGAAGCTTGCTGGCGGCTGTCATGAGCCAACGCCAACCTATAGATATAAGATATCCCACCAGCTACTAAACATCATCAGTTAACTTTTACATAACGTTACTTTCACTTTCATCGTCTTCCTGGTCCTTCCTTGTTTTCTTTCGGTAACTCTCTAGCCTCCGAAATTTTACCAGTCGTGCATAACAAATCTGCATTGCCACAAGAAAACTTAATTACATACATATATATTCAATTATTCAGAAATTGACAAGACAATATTAAAAAGAAATAGTTCACAAATATTTTTTCTAAATTTTCAGTAGAATGTTGTACATATGTTAAGTTTATATGAAAAAGAAAAGAAATTTCATATGTATTTGTAGTTATAACTCTTGAGGAATTCATATAAGCAAAAGATTTTCATATCTAAGTATGTATAGTTTAATTCTATAATTTCAGGCATGTACTATAGTATGTAATTACAAAATAAGATAGAGCCGCGTTTAGACTACTGGGGTGGGTGGAATTAAGCGTGCAGATTAGTAAATTGTTTCTATAGTATTTTCTTTGCTTCGAAAGTGCATCCTAAACTATCAAGTTACTCACTAATTATGTATATGTATTGTTTTATTATACAAATACATAAACACAGCATTCAAGAAATTGAAATTAATTTGCTTGAAAATTAACAGCTTGCATAATAGTTAAAGCTATAAATGATTCGCAAAATTATTCGGTGATCCAACTAATAAATTCAAGTGTACAAGAATAAAATAACGGAATTAAGTCACTGAAACTTTAAGAAAATATTTAAGAAAATACTTATTTATTACTTTAAGGCCATGTATAACGATAAGGAACGTATTTCTACTAGCAGACTAGACTAATATAGTTAAAATGCATAAAATGCATAAACGGAGATAGATATTATTTAACCTCAAAATGTAATCCATGGTTTCATATTACGCATAAAGTATTAAAAGTCGACAGTTATCAGTTCTATACGCAAACTTAGAGTGAAAAAAAACATATACATACATACATACATAATTATAATACTTATTTGTTAATTGAAATGAAGAAACCAAATTTTTTATGTTAGAACTTGGATTCAACTAATTTATGTAGTTGTCAGCGGCCAGCCTGATGAAATAAAAACACCCTTAATTTAATTCATGTATATTTACAATAAATTATTATCTTTTAAAAACCGACCACACTATATGTTAAATTTCAGAATTGGATCAAGGTGAAAGGTCTCATACTACTTTACAGAAGAGTCGTAATCGATTTTTTACGAAGCATTCGTGGAAGAGGTTACTTAACTTAACTGTTTCAGATAAAGACGCTTTAGCAATAAAATCTTTTCATTACACGAAGAATAAACATTCACGAAAAATAAGTACAATTTCAAGGTTTCAAGTGCATGCTCAGCTTTGAATGAAAAAATAGGATCTTTTCGATAAAACAAGATAATTGGTTGATGACTCTCAATTGTAAGGTTACGTCAACGAACATGCGATAGTAGAAAATAAGTAGAAACGTCAGTTTAGCTGCTGGTTTAACTGGTTTTGCTTACCTTTTTCGTCTTTCGTCTTCAGAGAAGAGTGTTATGTCGTTCTCCGCATCCTCGGAGAATAAGTTATCCTGTAAACTCATTTATTGGCCTATTGCTACTATGTCCTAATCAAATGTGCACAGAAAATACTAATAAACGTATATATATATATATATATATATATATAAATTACTGTGGGATGGAGGAGTCGGTTGTTATTTTTGCATTCCTGCCTGGATCATTGTTTACATGTATATATACCATGGAATAATAGTAAGGAGACGAAACGCCAATGCAAAGTTGCAAACGCGAATCAAAAGCAGGGTTCCGAAGTGACGCGTCACTCCGAGTTTTCTACGTAAATTACATTTTC
>CAJFCP010025728.1:36284-76978 GCA_904066005.1 Synergus itoensis
CTGGTTCGCTACTCCCGGTCGGTAGTCGGCTTCGTAGTAAACATAAGCACAGTGACAGCGGGTCAGCGCGTTGCTTCACGAGCTCGTATACACTTTATAATGCGTGTGCGTTTTACAACTACGTGTTTACATGTTTTGTGTATGAGTGCAGTTTTTCTCGGTGCACCTGCTGCACAGTATTTTCCATCGTAAAAAGGACGAGTGTATTATTACGTGCATTGATACGGAACGTTGACTGTTATATGCTGTTGTTTTTTGACCCCAGCAGGGGCCGGTGTAGCCGAGGTGTGGGTGCTCTCATATCCAACACCAGCATCTTTTTTCTCCAGCGTATTTTATAGTACAAATATAGTGATTCGCAAGTTTTTATGGGATAATTTCGGAGAAATTATAAAGGAAGAAATACAGAAGTTCCATCCGGTGAGTCTTGCTTGGTAAGTCCAACATCAGTAAACCTCCGCATGCAGTCAACATTGAATCCTTATACATATAAAAGCTTTGAGATTCCAGCAGTTTTGAATGCATCTTTGCAAATTTACTGCAATTGCTTATCGGCAGCATTTTTCAAAACTAACTTGATGTAAGTTTTATGTGCATATATACGTAAGTACATATATATTTACATTCTACGAACTCGAACTTTCAGACTCTGCTCTTGGCTTTTCGTTCGCTCTTGGTTTTTTTTTTATCCTGCTATATGCGCCACACAGAATCACGGAAAAGAGCAATGTTCGCAAGCCCCTTTAAAAAAGTGTGACTGTTCAGCTTCCAATTGTGGAGATTTCAGGTTAAAGGAGGAGGACTTACACCTTGTCGGTTTCAAAAAATCGATTTTTTTTTTTTTGCATTTTTTAAATCTAAAGGGTTTTATAGAAATGAGCCTCTAAAAGGGTTTGACACGGCTAACAACTCAATGTATCGCGATGAATTTTTTTTAATTTTCAGAAAACGCTTGACGAGGTCCCGATTGTTCACTTTTGCACACACACATCCGGACAATTGTTTAGAATGTTGTACATATTAGATATTTATCAACTGAGGAAAGTTTAATTAAACCATTTTAAAATTATTGGAAAATGTAACGACTACAAAGCTTCCTCTATGAGGAAGCAAAAATGACTTTTTTTGGAAAAATGTCTGCTATTTTGCGAAAAATCAAAGTTTAGAAAAAGTGAACGGACAACAATTGAAACTGTTTTTGAAACTTTTTTTGAAACTTTCTTCTGATGTGAATGCTAATGTATTCTCCTCTTTTAATCTGCAACAAGACATTGGCGTTGTATATGTATCTCAGTTTACACCCATTGTGTAACGCGTATACCTATCCGTTAACAACCGCGTGGGTATGCTTATATACCGTACGACAAATATTATTGTTTGCCATACGGTGAAATTCATTTCATTCTTTTGCACCGGTGTCACACTGTTACTTTGTATAATACAATAAAATGATCTCAAATCTTCAGGAAATTAACCTCTAATTGATCTTATTTTACATAAATTTCAGCATATACACTGAGAGAAAAACTTGTTTTAAATCAAAACTTTTATTTTAATAATTCAAAGTAAAAATTTCTTTATATTAAAGAAAATTTTGTTTCTTTTAAAATAATTTTGTTTGATTCAATATGAAACTGTTTTCTGAGTATATATCTAGATATTTTTTAACATATAAACTGTATAGAATGAATATCTCATGCGTTGTCGAATATTATATGCTACGGGTGGAATGAATGCATATTTTATTCATTCAGCAAATACGTTTATAATGAATATGATCGATATTGAACGAGGGCATATTTTGTAAATTGGATGAGTCTTGTAAACAGATGGTTATTGCCAAAAGATAATAAGAATCGTGTCCTTAGCCCATTAATGGGCTTTATAAGCGCGTGAATGAAAAAAATCCATTGTTCTTAAGAATTTAATCAGGCCAATTATAAATTTCACTCATTTTTTTTCCCTGGTGCTCAATTGATTCTTCATTGCTGCGCATAAGTGAGTTTGGGCTTTATTGTCATAAATTTTAGGTCGCAGGCTTTGTTATATATTTCCTGTTCTTCACGATATATATTGCATATATATCGCAACTATAAAGGAGATAGACCTCTAATATCAGTTTTAATATCAGCTTATTTTTCTTATCAGAAACCAATAAATTGTACCTATGTGCCCTTATATTATTGCATCCGACCCGTTGCAATTGTATAAGGTGTGGGATCAATTTACATATTATTATTAAGAAGGTGCAGGTTAGCATCACGCTGAAAAAGGCAGAGTCTCACTTAGAATAAATATTTATCTGTCAACATTTTTACCGCAAAAAACAGGCATCATGTATGTATTTCACGCACTTCTGTTTACTATATGCGCTGAAATAACGTTAATTGCGATTGGGATCCGTTTTTTTTTTACATTCTCATCAGAGAGAATGTATTATATTTGTGTAAAATTTGACCCCCCCATTTTTTTTAAATACAAAAGGTATTTCTTATTTCATTGAAAAGTAGATGTAAAAACAGATGCGGATATTTCTTTGATTGTATACAATCAAAGAAATATCCGCATCGGTATTATAATATACCGATAATAATATATATAATTATATATACTAATATAATAATATATATATAACTCTTAATTTTCTAAAACGTTAATCAGCTTTTTGCGTTTGAAAACATTATCGCGTACCCATTATATACTCATGTACGGATATGATCTACGAATAATCACCTAGTCCCGATTGGCTAAATTTTGATGGCATTTGATGCCAGAGGCACTTACTGCTGGAGCTGTATAGTTTATCCAAAACAAACTTGATTTTGACTCACGTCGATCAAATTTCATGTTATAAGTTACATATAATTATAATTACATAATATTAACTATCTTGCGACTGTACAATCCGCAGTTAAGATTGGTTTTAACACATTTATACAGTTTTAACGTTATTTTGTTGAGTCAAATTTAGGTTTTCTTATAGTATGTATTTTGGTTAATCCACCATACCGTCTTGTCACTGAATATCTATATCTACCTTTCGAATGGGATCTAAAAAGGATGTAGGTAGGTACGTGATGTGCGTATTCCATATTAATGAAGCAGGTCTCGGTATCGCGTTAGCATTTGTTACCAAAAATATAATTACAGACGCACACTGATCGCGGTTGATCTGAAAGTGCAGACTCGGCTTTGTTGAGGATGGGAAGAAAAATTATATAAGAAAACTCGATGTGATATTAGAAATTTATAGTATATATTTTCTGTATACTTATCTTCTCTATAGCGGTTTAGTTATATCTTCTTGAATAATTTAATTTCAGAAATATTGTTGAATTGTTCCAACTAAAAATATAACAATATACATTACAAGTTTCTTTCATACAGAATTATTTTTAATGCAAATGTATCAATTTTTACAATCAATACAAAAATTGAGAAAAATTGAACAAAAATTGAAAAAGTTCAGAACTTTTTAGTTATATATGATATTTTATGTATATTGAAGCTAAATTTGCATTTTACATCTGTATGTAATATATACATAAAATATAAAGATCTTTCATCTTTCAAAATAAAATTCTCATTTTTACTGAAAAAAAAAGCATCTGCGCATAAGAACTAAAGTTTCCTATTTCTCTTTTATCAATTTACTTTATGAGCCACTTTATTTATGTCACGTTCTTAACATATATATCATCTCCTGAGAGAGCGGGCAGATGAGATTGCTTTTTAATGTTTTGTACATGCCTACGTATATTCAAAAATTCTTATTGAAAATTATCGAATTTTTGACATTTTATATGTATAGCATTTGGGATCACATGAAAGTTTTTCAATATATTTTTAAGGAATATTTTTCATATAAAAACTAATTTTAATATTTTACAATAATCTTTCAAATTTAAATCTCTATTTATGATAGGCTCAAGGGTTAAATCAAGGAGGTCAAGATGATATGTAAACAAAGTTCAAAGAAAAACAATGAATGAGGTTTTATTTGTCGTATAGAGTTCGTTTTTAACCTTGAGACGATGGAAACTGAAAATAACTTAACTCTATTTTCGGTATTCTCATCAGGCGTCCCTATATATGAACGGGTAACTTTTATGCATTTCTATAAAGGCCTTCGAAAGGGTGAACCAATAAATTTTATTTGCCAATAATTAAGGGATCAGACGGTTTATTTTTTCAAAAATTCGATTTTAAAAATTTTTAAATTCTCTTCAATACTTTAAACATTTTTTGAATTCTTTTGATATTTCAAATTTTTTACAATTCCTTATTTTATATACACTAATTTATTTTTGTGCAAAATTTTTGAAGAGTATTATAAAAGTTTTTAAAAGTATTAAAAGTACATATGTAAAAAGTATTAAAAGATCTTTTTGAGTAATTATATATCACGTTTGTGCTTATTTAAACGACATATGGTAAATATTTTGAATGGATAAGTACCTAAATCTATAGAAGTGTGGGAGATTCCCCAATTATGTAAAAATCAAGGATATACTCGAGTATCTCTATATCCTTGAAAAGTTGAAAAATATCATTATGTAAGTCATTTATCGATTTCTGCACAGAAAACAAAGCTTTCAATTTGAAAAAAGAAACTGCTAAAAATATTCTAAATCAATCCCATTTAGAAATTTTGTCGTGGCCCTGGCCAGGTCCAGATCGGGGAATTCTGGTCCCGATCGGGTTTAAATTGGGGGGTTTCAGACCGGTGGTGAAACAAGGGTATTTTTGCAAATTTGCGATAACTTAGAGAGGAATTAAGTGGCCGTATGTGTTAGTGAAACGCATATGCGCGAAAATCAGAATTTTGGTACAGTCGAACTCCAAAATATTTGCACCGGGTAATCTGAAATTTAAAAAATTTTGTTAAATGTGCATGTTATATATGTTATGTTATTATACGAAGTATGCAACATAAATTTGGAAAAGGGACTGAATAATAAAATTTAAGTATAGGGCTTAATTTGCATCTCTCCCTCGTGCTTCTCATTAGAAACTCCCTGCAATAATATTCTCTATATTTAAATGTCATCAGAACTATCCTAAAACGTCATGCGTATTATATCGAACTTTTCAGAAATCAACCCTTGCTTGGAAGAAAAAATGCTGATAAAATAATAAGTCGCGTATAACTTCTTGAATAATGAATATCATTAATTTGCAACAGATGGGTTTTGCACGAGGAATTCTTAACTAATATAATCTGAAGAGTGAATATAAACGTTGCAAAGTCGATCACCTCTTAATCGATTTTATAATTATAGCTTTGATTGTGGTGTATTGCTGCTTTGAGAATTATAATCGATGTCGTGTGAACCGATCAGAGAACTTGATCGTGTGATATTTTATTCGGCTAAATATAGGTCTATCATATATGCGTGTGAAAGATCATGCCTATTTACAAATATGGCGCATGATCAGGTGTATAACGACTTAAAGAGGTTGCAAATAAGGTAAAATACCCAATTAACGACACTTTTACGATCACCCTACAGAAAAAACGTAAATTAAAGATTTGAAAAATTGTTTAGGTACTTCGGAATGTTTGTTCCTATGTAAAGTTCTATCATTTTGGCATCAAAAAACGGTGGCTACGGAATTCTATCTATGTAATTGTTGATAATATGACGCTTTTTTTATATTTCTGCATGTAACCTATTAACGACGCGAGAAATTTGACGTAACCCTATTAACGACGCTCCTTGGAACCTATTAACGACGCTTTGATTTTCCATAATTTTATTGAATTTCTGGATTTTGCATGTACCCTACGTGGTTTATTGATCTTTTTAATAAACATTTGTCAACTTACCTTTTATGAAGTTCGATTATTCACGTCGGAAAAATTAGTGACAACACAACATAACCCGCGAGACTTGTAAGAAGGGGGCGCAAATTCAGGCGTCGATGGCGCTTCCAAGCGGAGCAGTTCAATTTGAATTAATGAAAACGTCTAAATAAAATGAAAATATCGACAAATTCGCACGTCATCATAAAATATATTCATAACAGAATATATTAGAGTGAAATGTTGCAATATTTAATATTATATATATTTTTTTTAAATAAACGAAATTCAAATCGTCGTTAATCGGGTACGTGTCGTTAATTGGGTATTTTATTTTACGAAAAGAGAGAACCAGGGCCGGCGAAGTAAACTTTTTCAGGGTATGGAGTTTTCATTTGAACCTAGGAGGAGGAGGAGGGGTTGGGGGGTGACAAAAAATTTCTGATTTTTAAAATTTTTTAATTAGCAGTGCGAACTCCACACACATTTCTCACAGGAAAAAAATATTTAAAAATATATTACATATAAATAAAGGAAAAAATCATGCTCGTTTCAGGGTATGGAATTCCATACACTATCCAATCCAGGATATGGAGAGCTCTATACACTCCATACATAGTTCGTCGGCCCTGGAGAGAACCCTATTCTGAGGTCACTATGTACTTGTGTGAAATTGGCACGTTATTGTTACGCGAGTAACAAACAAGGCCATTCAACTTTTCGGTTACTCTTTGCACATTCGAAACTATCAACGATACTCTTTGAATTAAGAATATATGTATGGTTCACCTTGACCCAATGGTAAAATCTGACGCAGATCTGCCACTCTATACTTGAATGCGTCATGTATGTCTAAAAATTATTTTCGCTTCTTTCAACAGGTTTCTGGATAATTGATTTTTGAAAAAAAGGCACGGGATTATTATACATTAAAATCGAAAGAGAACTTGTTGGATTGCAATGACTCTAAATAGAGATCATCAAAGCATTTTCAATTTGAAAGTTGTTGTAATATATATATATATATATATATATATGTTTGATTCCCATAGCAATGAATTACCGCCGTAGTACTTTATTAATATCTACGTTCAGTTTAATTACTTGAGATTTTATTTTTGTACAGAGTGCGCGATCCTCTGCAACAATTTCTTTAGTGTAGTGGTCGCGGGTAATGACGCTTTATGCCAAAGCAAATTACAAGATCCCATCTCATTGGTCACTTCAGCATGCTCCTACTCAATTTCATTTCGTTGACTTCTCCTTATCGAGGGAATTAATGGAATTCATTGAATCCGACTGCAACTAGTTCGCACTACTTCCGTCTTGAACTTCTCAAGATACTTCGTGCAGAGGCTTTCCCGCACGGAGAAAATGTGTTCGGTAGCCGTTCAAGTAAATATGGTAAAATTTGGATATAGTGGCTTTTCATCAGCGATCTGTAATATTTATTTCTAGAACCTCTACGATCTGTTCGGTAACGATTACCAAAGTCGACGAGTGTCTACCGAACTTCGATAATCGTTACCGAACAGATCGTAGCGAAGTTCTAGAAATAAATATTAAAGATCGCTGAAAAGCCACTATATCCAAATTTTACCGCTATCGAACACATTTTCTCCGTGCGAGTATAAACTTATGAATTTCAAAGAATAAATGTTGGGGTATTCCTTTGAAAAAGGAAAATGTTACTCCAAGTGGCATATCTTAATTAAATTCACTTTCCTTGGTTGATACCGTATAATATATTAATAACGCATATTGGTGTCCGCGATAAAGCTCGATATTAATTTGACATCTGCAGGCTTCGCGTGTTAGCACCTTTTTCCTTTTTTTAGCTCTACCTGAGAGTCTGTACTTTTTAACGAGTATTCAAGTAGGTATATTTTAACGTTCTAGATATAGATATAAAACAAAAATATATATTATACATTTTAACCGGGGTGGGGGGGGGGGAGTTTATACTTTACACGCTCAGAGGCACGCAAAATCTCCAACCCGATTTTTGCAGAAAAATAAAAATAAACATATATTTACTAAATACATATACGTATAGAGAATTAAAAGTTCCGAAATACTTTGAATTGTTATTGTGCAGTTTAAATTTGAGCTTCAGTATTTTCAAGCTAATAGAAGAAATTGTCGGTGGGTTAGAAAACGAAAGGCTTCTTTTTTGGTCACCAAGGGCCCTTGATTTCTCAATCATTCGAGCATTTAGCGTCACTGACTTAATTGACTACTGACCGCGAGTACTTGAAGTGCTCGTTCAGTAAATGTTTACTTCCGGTAAATGTTATAACAATTATTGTGCATTAAAATAGCCTTACAGGATATTGGATATATCGAGGCGGAAAATTAATAATAGGAAGACATTTTTAAAGGTATTATAACACAGAATTATGTCACAAATGAACCCGAATTAAAAACATGTTTTTACGAAAGTATCTACTGTCTGTCTGCCTGTCTCTTTGCATGTATGTGTAAATATATCCGCAGCCCCTCTAAAATCATCACGGTAAAATTTACTAGGGTAAACTCCTGGATTAAAATTAACGCGATGCAGGGTGGTGGACTAAAGTGGAAATTATAAATAAGGCTAATACAGAATCCATTGTTTCAACGCAACAAAGCATATTCGCATAGAGAAAAGTATGTATGTAGATATATGATGGTTAAAGGCGTGACAACGTGACGCGACGACGGGCGTATATGTACCTGCATGCGCTACCGGGGCTACCACTTGAATAATTTTATTATCTAGGCCACTGGCTCATCGAGGAACTAAGAACAGCGGGGCTCTTAGTTCGCTGACAGAGCTAAAACTCATACGTATATAGCCACTTATAGACGTCAGCCGAAAAAATAAAAGCCTACAAACACTACTCCTGAGATCTATACACCCCCGTTCCATTTTTATATACCTTCACTCAGGCCTCCTCCCTCTTTAAAAGTGAATACGAAACAATGTCCGTTTCTTTTTATCATCGTGTCTCTCTTGTCTCCATTAATTTTTTCCTTTTTGCAAAAGAATGAAAACTATCTACCGGAGTTGATACTTCTAGTTGTGCGTCATAAATTTCATAGATAGGTATATATGTACATTGTACAATTGTACATATGTACCTAACTTCTTAATGGATGCATATACAATCACTTTTTATTTATATAATATCGGGATGAAATCGTGACGATCGTTAGTTAAAGGGCAGATCTTACGGCAAAACAGTCCAGTCTCTGCTTTAAGGGCCGGGTAATTCTATGTATAGTAGCTACCCCCGAAAAAACGCTATTTTTGGAAATTTTTTATATGAGATTATTGAATGTGGGATTTGTTAGGCTTAATAAATACACTCTTAAAATACATGAAAAAATTTATTCATTTTATAAATAAAAATTCACAAAAATAACGTTTTTTTCGGGGATAGTTACTATAGAATGACCCCTTAAAGAACTTTCTGTAGAAATAGTAATATTTACATCATACAGTTAATATCTTCTGTAATGAATAAATGTGAATTTTTAATTATTAAATGTAATTTCTACACTACATATATCAGGGCTGAAAATGTGTTTAATAAGAGTGAGTCAACAGAGATGAGTCATTATAATTAGTCCTTTATTCATCGATCTGTAGAAATCGGGGAACGACGTACGATTTTGAAGTCTTATAAAATCTCTGTCTTCATAAGGATTCTTTTGGTGGCTTAGAGGTATAACTTTGAGGATTTAGCATCAGCAATGGCCTACTCTCTGGAAGGACGAGTTGCGCCTACTTTAAAATCAACTGATACAAGGATTAGGCAATGAAGATGATGAAAGTCGATACCTTGATAGAAATATTTCAAGCGAGTGAATCAATATCGATTAATAATGCACTGCATATATATCGGAAACCCATTTTCTCGTGCAATTCTTTGCAGCTTATCGTGTAAAATATATATATAATAAAAAAACTATTTATTATTTATTTGAAGATATTTAAAATATAGTAAAAAATATTATAATAATATAAGAACATCTTTATATTAGTTTATATTGTCCTTGACAGAAAATTTTTATTCTGAAGCACGTGAAGAATTTGAAGAGCCATGGTAGGCAAGGTCAAAATAATAGGGGATGCGGTACAGAGGTAGAAATGCCGTGCACTTATTTAATAAATAAAACTTTCTTCCTCTTAATTTTGCTGAGTCTCGTGCAAAAAACGTAGAATGATTTTTGTTCATATGCTAATATATTTTAATATACTTTTAATGGGACTTTTATAGCTTTAAAAGCAGAGAGGTCAAAGAATATAAAATGCGGTTTCAACATTTTGATTCCACATTGTAGAGTTGTTTAACCATATGCATTGTTTTTCAATTATTAATGAACTCTCCGTGATGCTACTTCATTATTTGAAGTACATATGTAATTGGATCTAAATTGCGCTGTAATGCGTTTTCGAGAAGGTTAAGGTGATGGGTTCCCCAAATGTGGCGCGTAATATCGATTATATATATGTTCCGTCTGAATTGCAGAATAACTAGAATTTTTTTACCAAATCTGTATGTTTACATGCATCTACAATTATATAAACACATTGGAATCCCATAAAAAATTATTGATATATTTATCTTATAGGAAACGTACACATAATTACGTTAAGCTTAATTAAAATCTTACAAATACTTTCACAATTTACTCTAAATCTGGAATAAAATTTTTATCTTTTCAGATCTGTTTCATTACTTACCAGTTTCTGGTCTTGGGGAACTTATTCTCAGATTCAAAATTACTGAAAATCGACACAATTATAGATCATGTCTGCAGGATAAGAGAATATCAAAAGTAAGTTATTTTATTAAATATACTATATCTTATTTAAAATTGAATTCAAATATCGATGAAAAATATTCATTTGTGTCTATATTACTTTTATATATTCGAAAGCAAGTACATATTATTATTTTTTAAGTTGATGTGGATGTGGTGGAATGCATAAAATACAAAATTAGATGTAAAGTCATTACACAAGATCAGATTCCAGATGTGACATTTGACTACTGCGACTACTCAATAATATAACGCGGATAATATAGAGTGACGCACGAGACTAACGTGTAATAAAGTAATGTCTTCTCTGTTCGCTAATGCAAAGCTATGTGATGGGGTTGTTATTAATCCGAGGCCAGCAGATCAACTTTATTGTCAGCTTTAGTGGCTCGCGTAACGTGCACATTTCCAAGATCAAATTTTAAGAAGCAACTTTAATATGTAATTTCAATTCGCAGTTTTTATATCTTACTTTGTCATTTTCTATTAAACTATTAAGTATAAACCATTATAGATACTAACTACACACTATGTATAGTAATCTTTTAAAGGTATGGGGATAGATTGAAAAATCTCTAACCTTTGACATCAAAACTTTGATTTACGACCGTAAAAACTAGCTGGGCCGCTGAGTTATAAACGTTAGAGTTAGAACGTGTGATATTTTTCTGTTTCCAAAGTTAAAAAATAGCTAAGTAACTAACAAGAGAGTAAGCTCAATCCAAAGGTACTTGCACCTTCCGCAGTTTTCTTTTGATTACACTTCGCCGCGGTGATGTCTCACAATAATTTTTAGCCCAAAAATTATCTCACAATCATTTTGAGCCCAAAAAATTATACATCACCGATGTACAATTAAAAGAAAACTGGGAGGTGCAAGCACCTTTCGGTTGAGCTTAGTCAAAACCCACCGTGTCTTTTGAATAAAATTAATAGATAGGTAGGTACTATATGAAATTCAATTTCCAACGCTTTCGAGAAAATTTTATTTTCATAAAAATAGTTTAAAAAAATAGTTAAGAAATAAAATTTTTTCAAACAAAAGCAATCAGTAAGTTATTGATGGACTGAAAATAATTCAAGTATAAAGATATTGATGATGATCTTTTTCAGGAATTGGCACTTGTCTTTGAAGACGTGGGTTATAAAAAAAAGAGAATTGATTCGTCACCACGCGTCACGCAGGGGTGGTGGGTCTATGGGGGGCACCGCCCCAACGGCCCCCCAGCACCAATCCATCAAGAAATTGTCGGAACGGTGCAATTCTAGCTCGTTCAAAAACTTCACCGCTTCCGGTACCAGCGGTCAAGCAAATGAAGAGCCCATCCAGTATCATGAGGCAATCCAGCCTCACCAAACTTGGGTTTATGATCAATACTGCCGTAAACAAGAGGGTCGGTAAGTAAAAGCACTCGAGTATGTATCCACTTGACAAAGTGGATACATTTTCTACGAAAGCTTCCTTGATAAATGAACAACAGCTGGATCTTTCAATTAAAATACAACGTGACCCACGTAACCTTCATTATCATATATTCAAATATTATAATAACTTACACTTCTCCAATATTTTTTTGTATCTAGTATTGCCTTAGTCGATAAATATCTAATCTAATGCATATAGGTATAACATTTTAATCACGACATTTTAAATGACGTCGACATTCACACGCGCGCACATATACACAAATATTGCCCATTTCTATAATGCATACTTGAAATACTTAAAATATCTTTAAATTTCAATCGAATTCAGTACTTGCCTACGTTCAAAAAACTTGTAGTAAGTTGATTTCGATCACTGGAGCAAAATTTCGCAGGCACTCAAGTTAAGTTTTATGTCACGCGCCTGAATATCCGTAATCCGGTATACACATACGTATGTATGGTTGCCATTACACTGGCGCACATGCAGAATGGAAAGAGATAGTTTAGGGTGAATCTGGTTGAACAATGAACAACAGTCTCCCTTGATAAATACTTATTTAAATAATTGAGAGGAGAACTAATTTCTATGAGTAAAGGATTAATCTAACAGTTTTTTAATTTTTAACTAGGAATTTTCAACATACAGAAATTATTACATTTGAAAATGAAAACTTAAAATTATACAATTAAAAATAATTTTAACGTTCAAGTCGAGGTATTAAAAATTTAACTAACTAATTATTTTAATAATATTATTCTATATGAATAATTCATAATTCGCGCCCTTTAAATTGAAATAAAGTTGTAGAATTAAACTCAAACACATTGAAAATATTTGTGCTAGTCCTGTGTGAATGTTATCAGTGAAAGCTTTTCTCAGTCATCAGTCGGTCCGTTTGATTTAAAGATGAACACGCGAACAAGTAATCGAGCACGTAATAAAGTAACTCCACGGACTTCCGCGGCATCTAGAAATCGCCTTTTAAACACTAATAGTAACATCCTCGCAACACTTGTTGCTAATAATCCTTGCGATGACGAGTATCGAAGCTATTACCGTATGTATACATTTATTCCATCTTAGGACGCCAACTTCCATTTTTAAATTTTCTTAACGGACATTCCTCGCCGTCTTCTTTATTCTGAAAAAATGTTTAGAATTTGGCTGAAATAAAACGATAAATGGATTACAATTAACATT
This sequence comes from Synergus itoensis, assembly GCA_904066005.1. Lineage (NCBI taxonomy): Eukaryota > Metazoa > Arthropoda > Insecta > Hymenoptera > Cynipidae > Synergus > Synergus itoensis. The sequence goes on from CAJFCP010025728.1 coordinate 49,532, forward strand.
TCACATAATCATACATCAGATTAAAAGTGTGAATCGTAAATTATGTATAGAATTTCACCATTTGTTGGAATATATCTCAGTGCGTGAATGAAATAAATGGATTATAATGTGAATTAGAGTAATCTCGGTCATTTTCATAACAATTCTCCAGTATCTGAGTCTGCAGATGACTTGAAGCTTTGGATATTCATTAGTAAGATTGTTTAGCAAAGAGCCTCTAATTTGCACTCGTACCTATCTCGCATCTATCTCGGACGATGAGGACATTCGGCGATTAGTTTCTTTCTGAACTTCATCTAAAACTCCCCTGTGAAGAAAAAAAAATTAGTCATTCGTATGCGTATCGATTTGTATTTTATGTGAGTCTTCGGGGTTCCGGTGCTCGCTCGACATATCATTTATTTTGGCAAATCGTTATTTGCCGAGGTCCTATCGACGGAATGACATTTCAACCACGTACGTGTTTACTTCTTTTTCGAAAGGTGACTGTGCTTCGCATACGAAAGATGCTGTCATGTCTAGTAACGACTCCTGTGATATGGACAACACCTAAATTTTATTACTCTCGAAATCGCCTTCAGCCTGCTATTTTATACTTTTCCATGTTTCTATGTATGTATGTATGTATATATATAATAACACTTTTTCCATTAGGCCAAAGTGCATAAACTTTTTTAAAAATTTAGTTACAACTTTGTGATATTCTCATTTTGAAAAAGCGTAGGTAATCCTTTTTTTAAGTTTTAGTTGAATTTTAAAAGAACATAATTGAAAATATGGAGAATTTATCTCTGGAAAAACAAACACCGAAGCACCTCACGCACCTCATGAGAGAAGAACCATTGTTTTCATCCCTTGAGGAATTGCACGAGAAACTCGCGGAACTTTTAGGTAGGATCATTGAAAAAATTCAAGAAAATTATTAACACTTTGTTGAATTTGGAACAAGAGAATTAGAAAATTAATATCCTTTAGAAAAGGAAAGTTCATTTTTCTTCACGTTTTTCTACTCACTCACGTATATTCAACAATGTTAGTTATTATATCCTTTGAGATATTTTAAAATCATCTTAAAATCTTTGAAAATTCTTGACGGTATGTATGTGGTAATTGCCATAAGAGCAAATTTAGTTTCTCCAACTTTTACGTTCGCAATAATAAATATTTTCCCCTAAAACTTACCATTTGCCTCCACATTTCGTATAGATTAAAGGTAAATCGTTTAATTTTAGTGAAAAATATTTTTTATTTTATCTATTAATTTTTTTAATCATATTATATATTTTTAAGTATCATGAAATCTATTAAAATTATCTTGAAATATATTAGACGGCATTCTTTTCTAATCAATTTGGAACTCATTCTAAATTTTCAATACATTACTTAATTTTTTCTAATTGAACTAAATATTTGTTAATTTATCTATTTTTTATGTATTTTTGAAAAAAAATATCTTCACATCATAAAAGCTTCCGAGAAAAATGTAATAAATCACTATTGATGCATTTTACTCATAAAATGAAGAATTAACCGCTATTTTCTGCTTTCAATAAGAGCTACATTTCACATATTGATTCATATTGTTCAACAGAGAAAAGATTTTTATGAAAGGCTCATGAAAAAAACTCGCAAGGACTCAACCTTTTTTCATTTTTTTTTTTTTTTTTTTTAACAAAACAGTGTTGTAATGATTTAAGCAGTTAGATAATTTATTTTATTACAATGAATATATGTTAGAGCGAATGGAATTCAATTCTTTTTTAAATAAAATTTGTTCTTTTGGCCTTAATATCCTCAAAGATATTGAATTTAACAGCCTTAATTCTATATCTTCAATAGCAGATCCTGAAGAACTAATCTGCAATTAAACAATTTAGAATTGAATACCTTTGAAATTGAATAAATAGTATCGAATTAAAACCTAACCTTTTTAGGCTGAACAAAACTTTTTTTTTGTATCATTTTTTTGTAAAATCACGTAAAACTTTTGTTTTTAAAAAAAAAAAGTCACTTGGAAGCCTGAAATTTTGAATTTTGGCGGGCACACTTAAGCGGCACCTGGTGTTAGTCGGAAGTACTAACGCTAGTTACAACCGCGGCCACAGTGGCGTGAGGCGTCGAAAAACGAAATCCAGCAGTAGCATACTGCAGGGAATGAGAAAAGTGCGTGTGACGTCACGCAAAAAGTAGTTTTGTGCGGTGGTTATGCACAATTAAGTTATTCGCGACTACAGGAATTAGCGCGTGAGGATTTAATCAGTGTGTTTCAGTGAATATGTGACAAAGCGAAACGCGTATGACTCGACTTCACCTCTCTCTTGTTTCCTCGTGCAGCCGGCTGCCCTCCGCAGGAGTAAGGCTCTAAGCCCCTGCGAATTCTCCATTCTCCAAAAACTTGCTTATTGTAAAAAGCAGTTTCGAAAATCCGCCCGTGCCCGTCTTTTGCATTTCTTCCACATCTCGCGTCCGAGATGGCCGGTAAGTAGGAGCCCGGGGCTTAGCCCATGGCCTAGCCTAGCTCACCAGACTCTCGATTCCACCTAATATCTTTGATTCCACTTTCCGTCAGACGAAAAGTTTCCGCGCCAGGTGTCGTCGTTCTCTCTCTCTCTCTTTCTCTCGTAAACGCAGTTTTTTTCCAGTCTCAAATTCTTTTTTTTCGCTCATCTCCAACCACTTTTCCGATTCTAAAATCCCAATTTCAACCTGAAACTCGAATCTGAAGCTCAACTACTGCGGTATAGCGAAACTTGACCCAATTTTACGCATGGACGTCCGTTCTCTAGCAAACCTCGCATTAGCGTAACGCTTCCGGATACTCCAATTCTGCATCCTCGCCTAACGGCGTCACTACGTCGCAGACGCGATTACTGCATAGTGCCACACTCACGTCGCCGGATCAAACAACTTGTTCTCCCCCCCCCCTCCAGCTCCCATTTTTACTAGTTTTAACTCACCCACCCCCGCAATACCGGGGGGCAGATGCACCTTAAGCACCCGGCTGCGGTCTAGAGACACGATGGATTGCGGCGAAACTTCAAGTAGGCCCCGATATTTTTCTTCTACGCAACTTAAATTATCACACTGCTCTCCTCTCCCGAAGTCCTGATGCCTGGCTTTCGTCTTTCGCACTCTCTCTTACTTTACACTACTCCCCTAGGGTGTCCAGACGTCCGTATATATACGGACATGACCGTATTTTTACATTCTCATCAAATTTTAAATTAAAATCAATTAAAAAATTAAATTAAATTTTTTAAATTAAATTTTTTGAGCAATGTTCCTATGTCTGTATTTTTCATATTTTCACTTAATTTCACCTAAAAATTTTGATTCAAAACTCTCAACAGCCTCACTGTCAACAACTATTTTATCATTTAATCACAAATTTATGATTCACATTATATTTTTATATATCTTTCTTTATAAAACCGTACTTTTTAGCAAAATTGCTAATCTAATTTCAAAAAGTGCAGGTCAAGTTAGGATTGGAGAAGTTTTAGGAAATAGTTATTATTTTTCGATCTATCCGTCTGGATACCCTAACACTATTCCACATTAATTATCTGTACTTACGCAATGTAGTTTAGAAAAAAGCACGATCTGGGATGGCTTTTTCATAAGTAAAAAATATTATTTTGTCTCGAGTTGTGTACAAAATTTCAGATTTTTGGAGGTGGAATGTATCTAATTTTCGGTGCATTTTCATAATTTTTTTTAGTAATGTTTATCTTCAATTTTGTAGTCCTGAGAAAGCCGCAGTTAATATATACAATGCACAAAAAAAAATATAAATGATACTATTTAATTTTTATATAGTTTAACAAATTTGTATTTTTTTCTAATAACGACGTTAACCAAGTAAATTATGAGAACTTTTAACGGTGTTGGATCCAAGTTGTAATCTCACATTTTACTTGATAAATATTATACACTGCGGCGTTCTCTAAAATGTCAACTTCCTAAATCTCAAGTTCTCCAAAATGTCAACAAATTGGTCTCTCAAATGTCAACAGCATGAAATTAGTATCTCAATAGTAACTTGATAACCACTGCGCATGCGGTGGGTGACATTTGAGTATTTGAGAGAATCTCTGTTTTGGATTTGTTGACATTTCAGAGACCCGAGTGTAATTAGATATTTTTTCGCTCTACAGCGTTACTTATTTTTTAAATAGAAGTACCTATGCGTATATAGCGAAAAAATTTCTACTTATAATATTTTTTCTGTAAAATGAACTTGCAGGTTAGATCGAACTCTTCGTTTTACACAAAAATTATTTAAAAAAAAAAACAGTTTTTCGTTCTACAGCTACGCTTATAGTTTCAAAAAAACTAGATATGCATATAAAGAGAAAAGATACTTAATTCTAATCATTATCGAGTAAAATGGAGAGATTTTAGGTTTGAACTTGAACCCGCAAAGAACTTTCAAAATCACACATATATAACCATTTAATAAAAACACTTAACACTTAACACTGATCTTTTTACTAAAACTATTGCTCATACACTGAATCGATGTAAAAAAGCATTAACTTCTTGCAAATAATTTCTCAGCTTTAGTAAAAAAAATGCTGAATCCCCATTTTGTAATATTTTTTAAAAATGTTTGTCGCAGGCAGCAGATCTAATTCTCATAATAATTTCGAAAGCTTCTGTAGACTCCTGCTTTTAAAATTACAAGTCTTTGCCTTATCTATACATAATATCTGAGCAATCTCAAATTCATATTCTAATAAATCATTTAACTATCTTAACTTTAAGAAAAACTTGTTTTATTATTTTTGTATGGTAAAATGTTTATAGCGGAGAATTGGAAGCTTGGTAATAAAGTTCCTCTATCAATTTACACATTGAATGGACCACCCTCGTTTTCCCTCATGCTAATAAAGTTTTTTTTTTATGTTTGGTTCTAGGTAATGGTGACATCCAATGGTGTTTTTCTCAGGTGAAGGGAACTTTAGAGGATGATGTCACCGAAGGTAACTACCGTCTTCTTCATTTACGTAGATTAAACAAACCTTAGAAACATTATCTTATCATTCTTTGCACTCTGAAATAAGGCTCATAGAGTTTTTTATCGTCAGTCTTTACTACAACTTTATTAAGTATCTTAATATGTATAATAAATATGTATTTTACATCTCCTTGTCTTATATCTCCTTTTCGATGTTTAATAATCTGTTTTTTTATGCTTACAGCTGACATTATTTCGTGCGTCGAATTCAACCACGATGGTGACCTTCTTGCAACGGGAGACAAGGGCGGTCGAGTAGTTATTTTTCAGAGGGACCCAATTGTGAGTTACATACTAACGATGTTACTCTAATATAGTTTGTTAAATCAGGGTGACCGAAAGTTAGGAAAAAAGTGAAAAAATCGGGAAAAAAATAAGGGCATAAAAAAATGTAAAAATCAGGAAATTTTTAATAAAGTGAATTTTACATAACCATTAATGTCAATAGATAAAATGTTGTTCCTATCTATTGGCATTAATAGTTATCTAAAATTCACCTTATTAAAAATTCCCTGATTTTTACTTTTTTTTTTTAATGTTAATTTTAAATATGATGCTTTGTGGCCTCCTGGTGAAGCCAATCTTCTGAAAACTTTGATGAAATCCAATTGGAGATTTCAAACAATTTTCTTTTTTCTTGATTATTTTTTTTTAGCTCTGCAATTGTATGTAGGTTATTTCAACCACTTGCAATCAGAAATTTTTAAATCATAATTCAAAATTTTCTGCATTGTATTTATTTTATCTGAAATTGAACCTTCAATGCTTTTCTTAAAAATCATTACAATTCTACACTGAAAATTGGGACTCTGCCAATTCTATCTATTGTCTATAACTTACTCTATCTTTAGAGTTCTCCTCAGAGGTACATATGTTTGAAATTTGAAAAATGTAAAAGCTTCTTTCTACGTACATAATTGTAAGGTTATCTCTCAGATTTCTTATTTGTTGATCTACTAAGTCTTGCTACTGGATTCGCAGATTTAAATTTACGTTGAAGTTGATCAAACACTTTTATCTGCTTTCTGCTGTTTTGTACAACTGTACGCTAAGTGTAAATTGTACACTTAGTTAAAATTACATACGCACGTATTTATCTGATGAACTTCTAGTTGCATAAGATCAAGTAAATGATTCCAGAATCAACAATATAAGATCGAAAATATTAAAAAATAAATATTCCTTGCTGATAATTAAAAAAAAAATTAGAAAATTGAATCCTGATAGTTTATTTTTACATTATTTATTTATTTATATGTACTTAAGTTGTTAAAGATCTATTTAATTTCAAATTACTGATGAAAATTTTTCTTTACAGAGTAAAAACAGCATTCCTCGAAGGGGTGAGTACAACGTGTACAGCACCTTCCAGAGCCACGAGCCCGAGTTCGACTATCTAAAATCTTTAGAAATAGAAGAAAAGATTAATAAAATTAGATGGCTGAAAAGGAAAAACCCAGCTCACTTCCTGCTTTCAACCAATGATAAGACGATCAAATTGTGGAAAGTTTCGGAGCGAGATAAGAGGGTTGAAGGCTACAATACGAAGGAAGAAAATGGTTCTATACGTGATCCTGCCTGCATTACTGGCTTGAGGGTGAGTACAAAGTGAACTCCAATTATATCTAAATGGACTTTAGTGATAAAGAAAACTATTTCCAGCCACTAAATAAAGTACTACTTTTTTTCTACAAAAAAATAACCTTAGAATTCTTAAAATCTCAAGAAATCTTGTGAAATAGTATATTAAACGCCTTAATAACTTACAAAAAAATCTTTGAATTTACTTCACATCTTTCGAAACCAGCGAAATCTTTAAAAAGTCAATAGAGTTTCTTGAAATTCGTCATTGAAAATGTTAAAGTCGATGAAGTCAATTAAAATCTTTAGAATCGGTTAAAATTTAAAAAATTACACTAAATCGCTTAAAAATGTTTAAATTCCATAAAATCTTTTGAAATCCCTTAAAACCTTTGAACAATATTCTTATTTAAAAATTACTGTTTACTTTTTGCTATAGAAAATATTATTGAACCCTTGGAGAAATTCTTAAAATAAATACCTTGAAATTTCTTGAAATCCCTTAAAATCACTTCGGAATCTATACGCGGATTGTGTTGAATAACCTAATACGCACATTTCATATCAATTGTTTTGCCTTGAGGATCGCATAAGATTGTCAATTATACTCAATTGTCCAGCAGCCAATTTGAACTCCACGCTGAAGACAGTAGGAATTTTTTACTCGTAATTTTTCTTTGATAGTTTAATGTCAAAGAAAATATATATTGTATTAATAATTTCTGTATTTTATGAATGTTGTAATTATTATTTTTTAAAAAGTAATATAAAAGAAGCAGAGGAAAGTGAAAAATATAAATTTACCGTATTGATACTACCAGCAGAAATTTTACTGACAGCGCAAGGTCAAATATGCGCATTAAATTATCATAATGCAATGTCAGAAGCATCAGTCTCCGCTCCTCATGTTTCGGTTTCTCTGAGATTTGTATTAACGTTCAGGAAATATTAGTGAATTTGATAAAAATGCATTGTTTTAGATGTATAAAATCAAAAGGCTTTAGGTACATTGTTAGAGATTCAGGATAGGCATTTTCAAATAACCTGTTTGGTTTTAAATAGCATTCTTTCTTAATGCTACATTTTGATTTATTTTGTATAATTAAATCTATTATCTAACAGGTACCTTCAATAAAGCCAATGGAGTTAATGGTCGAGGCATCGCCAAGGAGAATATTTGCTAATGCGCACACCTACCATATAAACAGTATAAGCGTCAATAGTGACCAAGAAACATACCTTAGTGCCGACGACCTTAGAATTAATCTCTGGCATTTGGAAATAACCGACCAGAGTTTTAGTATCCTTTTTTAAATAATATAATATTAAATATCACAAGTAACATAATTCACATTTTTTCAATAAATTTTTGTCTTGGTATAATATTGGTATATATTTTTTTGGTTTTTAAATCTATATATTTTAAAATACTTAAAAAAATGAAGAATGTTTGAAGATTTTTAAATAGTTTCAAGAACATTAAATTACTTCAGAGACTTAAAGGTATTTAAAATAGTTAACAAGTTAAAAAATATAATTGGTTTGTTATATAAACCACACGTGTAAAATTTTTCAAAAAATTCATCCTCAAATGCTCTGAGCTTAAAACTGTAGGCTTTAGATTGTAATTATATTCGTCAATAAAATATTTGCAATACTATAATCACATATGACACATTGAAATCTTACTACCAATGTGTAAACTCAAAAATAGGCAACGTTTGTTGATTCACGTTTGTTTATGGAGTTACACGTTTTACGATACAGCAGATTGGCATTGGTGCCAATTTTATGAGATTTTGTATTTGTACACAATTGAAGGTATAGAAATTTAGGGGATTTGAATTTTTCCATGTAATATTTGGCCATGTTTTTCCTAACCTTTTCGTATAGACATCGTAGACATTAAGCCAACCAACATGGAGGAACTTACAGAAGTCATAACGGCTGCAGAGTTTCACCCAGTTGAATGCAACCTTCTGGTATACAGTAGTAGCAAGGGAACAATTCGCCTGTGTGATATGAGATCAGCTGCTCTCTGCGATCGGCACAGTAAGCTCTTCGAAGAACCAGAGGATCCGACAAACAGAAGCTTTTTCTCGGAGATCATTTCGAGTATAAGTGACGTTAAACTTAGCAACTCCGGCCGATACATGATTAGTAGGGATTACTTGAGTGTTAAAGTATGGGATTTGCATATGGAAACAAGGCCCATTGAATGTTATCCTGTAAGTTAAAAATTATTTTATATTCTGAGCTTGGCTGCACACTGCTTAAGAAATTGTAATTATTGTACCTCGATTCTTTTTTGTTTATAGGTTCACGAGTACCTGAGATCGAAGCTGTGCTCTCTGTATGAGAATGACTGTATTTTTGACAAATTTGAATGCTGCTGGAGCGGTAACGACTCTGCCATTATGACTGGTTCTTACAATAATTTCTTCCGAGTTTTTGATCGCGGTACCAAACGTGACCTCACTTTGGAAGCCGCGCGGGATATCGCAAAACCTAAAACTCTTCTGAAACCTCGTAAGGTGAGCAAACATCACTGATATTTTTTTAATTACTTCTTAATGTTAGAATGAGTAAGAATATGAAACTATCATTTTTTTTTTTTAAATTGTAGGTTTGTACCGGTGGCAAGCGAAAGAAAGACGAGATCAGCGTGGACTGCCTCGATTTTAATAAGAAAATTTTGCATACGGCGTGGCATCCTTCCGAAAATGTTGTTGCGGTTGCGGCCACAAATAATCTATTTCTGTTCCAAGATAAGCTTTAGCACATCTGTATGCAGGTATGTTAAATATACTTGATAATTTAAAAAGTAAGACATAGATGTTAAAAAATCTAATACATTCTCTGCTGAGAATGTAAATTTTTTTCATTTATGTAGGCACATTGAACTGGCACATTTTTTTGCTACTTTTCTGTGTCTAAAACTACTATAGATTAATTAAATATACATAAAAATAAAATCAAAGCTTTTCATTGATAATTCGTACTTACCTTTACTTTAAATTACTAAGATATAAAATTTTAAAAATCATCCTTATGTTCATCCTACTTCATGGACGTTCCCTTACTTTTCTCAATTAATTTAAAATGAATATTTTGAAAAGTGTTCTTATTTGTTGTAGATAGTACAACGGTATATATTGACGTAAGTGTGGTGGCGACTGAAGCCACAAGTTACTGATGGAGCAACGAGTGTTAAAGCACGATTGATATGGACGAAAGTCAACACCAATGTACCCCAAAGTTGATTGACTGAGAAGTCGTGTACGTAGCGCCATCCGAGCAACAACATTTCATCCCCATTAAACACACGCGTACAATCGAGAACGCGATCGATTCACACAACCATGCTCGCACAGAACACTTTACCGCGTGAATATTTGTATATAAGAATGCAATACGAATCGGAACACATCAGATTCTCAGGCAATTGAGTCTGCTAGCTCAAATAATCGTTTGCACAGGGACACTGGAACGGCGGATGAGATTCGGAAGGAACCCGCAACTGAATAACTTCAATTTGATCTCGTCTTAGCTAACCTGGTATCTAGTGAATTAATCTCAATGTTCTCGATACTATTCTGCAATCGCATACACGTCGGTTTTCAACATAGGTATTTGATCAATTTATACTCAAGATTTTTCTAATGCAAACGTTCAACGTACATCCGTTTCGCGTCGGTGAAACGTTCCATAATTACTTGATCGTAGAGACAATTCAAATATTTTCAATATTAAGCAAAACAAAAGTCAAATGTTGAAATAATGGTGTAATTAATTCGTTAGAAGCAAGGCCGACTGATAGAATGTTTATATTCACCAGAATCACAGACGCCTAATCGACTTAAGAATGAAAATGCTACAATCAAAACCGCTTAAGTTGTATAAAAAGTAATGACTACAAAAAAAAAAATAAAACCTCTGTTGAAAATTCTCAATGGGATATAAAAAAAAATCGCTCCAATTGAATGGAACATTACTGTCGTTAGACAATCCTCGTTTGAGGATAGATTAATTTCACTTAATCGGTACAATTCTATAAATCTTATTTTCTGTAGAATATCTAACTGTCTCTCCTTGTGAGTCTGAATAATGTACAACTCGAGGCCAGAGTTTCGGGTGTTTTTTTATTATTTCAAATTTGTTGCACATCATTTAATGTTATACACAAGGCCTACAATTGTTTATTTTTATTTTTATAATAAAAATTTACCTCTACAAATAATGTTAACCGAGCCATTTCCTACAAATTTTCGAAAGATGTTCAACGAATAAATCATCGTTAAAGATACATTTTTTTTACTGGTTCCGCTTACCATTAAAGCATTTTAACACGTTAATCGTTCGGTTTATTTGTATTTTTATTCCTCTGCAAACAATTCCTGTACAAAATTGAATCATCTTTTTACTATTACTATTATTATAATGTTAGAAGTAAATCAATCTTACGATAATGTAAGCTGGACTTGCAAAATTATGTAATAGAATTTGATTAAAAACTTAATAATTTTAGGTATACAAATATACAACTTGATCTTTAAAAAAAGCAAATACTTGATTTTGAAAGGATGTAATCATTCTGTATATTACTTATAAATCTGAAGTAATTATTCATCTTCGTATATAGAAAAACAAGGCTTGTAATTTTCATTATTTTTAAACTATATTTAATTAGGTTCTGTTTGCAGTTATTTTGAAATATTAATTTTACGGTAAACAGGAGTTAAAATTGAAGAGTGAAGTCAAAATCTCATTAATGAAAACAATGAACCATTTTAATAAAACTTCGTCAACTTGCAGTATTTCATATTATTTTATTTTTATCCTTTTTTATTCTCATCTATTTTTCTCTATATTATTATATTAAAATAACACCTCTTTTTAAGCATATAAAAATGAATTTTAAAAGTCTTTGCGTTGTATTTAATCAGCAAAAGCAAAAAATTAACTTACAAAAACATTATACATGTAACCTGTCGGGAATTTTATTTTTCGGGATTTTAGTTTCCAGTGAACAATAAGTAAATTCAATTAAAAAGTATTTGACATCCCAGGTCTTATTCAAATTTTGTAAAAGTATTGTGAGATTTTGAATCGAAGTTATTCTTATAATTTTTAGCTTATAGATTTTCTTTTGTTTTTAATCAGATTTTATCGGTAGGTACACTAGCAAAAGTTCTGGTGGATATCTGAATGAATCCGAGTTAGCCAGAACTTTTAACCCGCATGAATTTAAAGTAAGTTTTCATTTCAAAACTATCTGAATTCAGTCTAAATAAATTAAAAAATTTGTTGGAAATAGCCTTAGATCGAAAATTTCAATAAAGTTATAAATTCTTATGAACGTAGAATAATTTATTTAACTTAAATTTTAATTAATTTTAATAAATGCCTATTCTTTGGAAACCAACTGCAATTTTTTAGGAATATCGCAGCGAATTTGAAAGATGATACGGGAAAAATCAGTTAAAATTTATTAACTTGAATCTAACGAATACTGTAAGAAGAATAAACTTTTTCTTTAATTTTTAAACTGCTAGAAATTGTCTTAAGATCGACAAACAATTGCGCAGCTTCTCGTTTTTTTTTTTTTTTTTTTTTTTTTTTTTTTTTTTTTTTTTTTTTTTTTCCTCAAGAGCGCAAAAAAGAATCGATGGTTTTTGTTTGTCTACGGCGACTACTTAGACTGAAAAAAATAAACATGAAAACTACTCTTGTTAACAAGACATTGTGCTGGTGAGAAGTCACTGTTATTCTTGTATAATAATTATAGTCGTATGTAGAAATCACGTATCGTAAAACACAAGCGTATTTTATAATGCAGTGTATTTTATTACAGTGAAAGACATGGAAATGATTTTTCATGAATGAGATTAAAGTCCGTATCTGTGGAATTGTTTTGAATTTTCTATTATGTTTTGATAGAATTCAGGGAATAGTTTAAGTCTCGCAAAATTATATTTTTCTACAGGTTCAAATTTAATATTATAAGCCCGTTGAAAAAAATAGTTTTGTGAATAATTTCCCTTCAGAGAAAACGATAAATGAATCCGCTGGTACGTATATGTTATCGGTCTGAAAATCTGCCCTATTGTGATAAGAGTTACTTAGTCCAAGTTGTATTTTTATTGACGACTTTATATGACGTAGCGACGCCTTATAGTTAATATTCAGAAAAATCTTCCTATCTGCGATGCACTAAACTTGCTTTGTCCATTTATGAAGTAAAGTGAAATACGAAGGCAGCATTTAAACGAAGTGAAGCAACGCCTGGAAAGTAATTAAGCTAATTCAAATTGAAACCTACAATGACTCCAGTAAACATTAATTATTGTAATAGATAGTAGCCGCTATGAATAGAATTAAAATTCAAATAATTTCCCTCATTTTTGTATTTCTTGTTGCAATTTATTTTAAAAAAATATCGGCGAATTAATGTAAAAAAAATTCCTTCACTCGTTAGAAGAATTGTGCCATAGTCTTATATGTCTAATATGCAGCGCATTGTCTAATTTTATTTTCGTGTATGTGCGAATTTCTGTAACTCATGATCTGGGTCCAAACCATTTTTTCTCTATATGTATTTCTGATTTTATGACTTTTTTTTACCGAAAAATTGAATAGAATTTCAGTTTTAAGGATTTGAATTTTATGTTCAAATTTGAAGAGTTATAAAATATAAAGAAAACTTTGCTTGAAAAGAGAAAAAACGTTTTTTATGAATTGAGAGAAAATTGTTTGATCCACACTTATAATTTTTAATTTATACATGTTCGAAGGAGTTGTAAAAATCAGATATATAATAAGATAGCCACTCTGTTTAAAACGTTGGATAAATTGGGATAAAAATATGTGAAACTTAATAGCATAAATGAGAATCTTGACTAGCCTCGATTAAGTTCAATTCAAGTTATAGCCGCAAGTCAGGGAATATTGAAATTATGCTGATTTCAAAGGTTTTGAAAAATTGAACGAGATCTCCAGAGAGATTTAAGGGCATGTAATACTTTACCATAAGAGCAAATTAGTTATACCAATTATACGTTCATAATAATAAATATTTTTAGCTAATAAGAGTCAATAAATCTTCGTCTCATGTAGACGAAGGTTTATTGACTCTTATTAGCTAAAACTATTTATTATTATGAACGTATAATATTGGTATAACTAATTTGCTCTTATGGTGATATTTTACCATAAAAGTAAACTAAATTGCTTTTATGGTAAAGATTAGATGCCCTTAAGAAAATTTGAAAGGAATAAAAAGAAAATATTTTTTTTTAACTTTTGAGAAAAATGATTTAATCGAGGCCAGCCCTGAAGTTAGAGATCTGGCAGTTTAAGGAGTATTTTAAGCAGGACAGCTGATCAGATCACTTAGTGTCAGTATTAAATAACTTTATGAGTCCGAGGCTTGCAGAATGGCGTATTTTTTGAGAAACTTGTAAAAATGTTACGAGATGGTAATTTAAAGCAAAAGTAGCCGAGTTATTCTAAGTTGGAAGAGAGGACCTCGGTAGATAATTAGGTTTTATACACATGCTTATACAGTAGATTTAGTTTAAAAGTTAAAATATTATCGGTATATCAACTGAGTTATAAGTTAAGTAATGTTTCACATTTCAAAAATCCTGGCATTTTTATTAACACTGAGACAAGTAATTCTCACAGTGGGTAAAAAGTACAATTTTTATCTCAAATTTTCTCGTGTTTTTTAAAAATTCTTTTGAAACGTGTATTGTTTCAAATTAATAAAATCTTTTGCAGAAAATATTGTAGATTTTAGCCACTGTGCTTCTCCAAGCTTTAGGAAAAATGAGCTAGGAGTCGTTGCTCTTGTTTTTGTTACGATAAAACGCATTGTTGGAAATTAATAGTAGACACCACAGTAAGTTTAGAAAAAAAAAACTGATAAGAAGAAAAGACAAATTGTATTATAATGCCTAGTATTTTGAGAGTGTGTTAGCGAATGAATTTATGTATTTTAATTTGTCGATGATTTTAATATGTATAAGCTTACATAGCTTCAAGCGAACGATGGAATATATTTTCCGTACTTTGGTGTAAGAAGAATGAAAACTGTATGCTCTAGGTTGAACGAAATTCTTTTAGAATATGTATTCGAATTTTTACTTCTCTAAGTGAGAACGAAGAATGCATGTATTTCGAGTTTAAATGATTATTTTCAATATTTGTCTGTGAATATACTGCACATCCGCGACTACATGTGCGTGTGAGAAACAATTAAAAATAATATAATATTAATGACGAAACTATGAAATTGCATAATAAAACACCGATATTGAACCCACATCATAATTTCTCCATTTTTTGGAAAGGTAGAAACACTTACGCAGTATAAATTTACATATTAGGGACCGTGCTTAAATTACGTAACACATTTTAGGCTAGGGTGACCAGATAGCTTGAATGGCTTGAACAAGCTGTTTGATAGGAAAAGAAGGACCCCCCACTCCTGACCCCCCCCCCCCCCCTTAACCTCCCCCCACTCATAACTTAACTTGGCGCGTTATTTGAAAATTAAAAAATGAGGTAATTCTAATTGATTTCGTCATTGATCAAACGTCGAACGTTATTCTCATGTTATTCTCTTCAACCTATTATAAATAACTAATAGAATATTAATTTTGGTAAATGAGAATCGTATGTACGTATTTATTTCCTTATTTACCAAGCAGAGTTTACATATACAATTATACTTCTTGCATATTTCAAATTCGATGTCAGTAACTTACTTCTGTATTCTGCAGTAGCAAAATATTAAAATATTACATTAATCATGGTCCTGCATTAAGAACTGTGATCGATTCAGCTGCTTTGTCTTCTGCTCATAAAAATCAGTTTAACTTTCAATAATCTAGTCAGTCTGTTCAATAAAATCATCTCATGCGAAAGCAAAACTTCGCTTTAATTGCAAACTAAAACTCTCAACGCTCTCAAATAGCCTACAAGCATTGCTTTTAAAAAGTTTTTGAAAAAGTTTTTTTTTTGTCTTAAAAATTGGTAATCCGAGTAGGTTCCTGGAAAATTTATACTTTTTCTCAGTGATACCAATTGAGGGTCTGGATTCTATAACCACGCATAAAATTCGCCTGGCCGCTTCAGACCTCCCGAGTTGGCCCCTGATGTCTTCAAAATCGATTTCAAAAATAAAATTTTTTATATATATAAAATATATTATATATATTAAATATATATATTTAAAAAATTTTATTTTTGAATTCGATTTTGAAGACATCAGGGGCCAACTCGGGAGGTCTGAAGCGGCTAGGCGAATTTTATGCGTGGTTATAGAATCCAGACCCTCAATTGTAAAATCTGAAGAGCGCCTAAAAATCATCAAATTTTGTCCAGAAGTAAACAAGTTCTTAGCTCTTCTTGCAGAAGAATTACCCAAAAATTTTTTCAATTCTACAGATAATTAAATATGTTTCCTCGTCTACAGATATATGACGTTCGCCCTTTTTACTAAGCTATGTACATGATTATTTTGAATGCCGTTATTCATACTCACAATCTAACTTTACTGCATTCTGCCTTCTCTCATTTAGGAATCGAACATTATTATACAATTTTTAACATAGTGACTATCTTCTAATGGTCCAGAGAGGATCTAACTGGCTCAATGGATCTATCACGATGTCAGGTTTCTCCTGCGAGGTCGAAGAAATACTCTGTGGTGTACTTGGTCTGGCCGTTGAGGTGGACTGACATCCTAAAATTAGTTTAAAACTATTAGTCAAAAAGTTCAGTTCTCGAATCAACAATAATATAAAAATCAATCCTTACCTTGCTGTGAAGAGATAGAATGCTGCATACCCGCTGTAAAATTGTGAAGAAAATCATCTGATGGATGACAATGTTGAGTCTTTCTCATCGTCTTTCCTTTATTCTTTTTCATTTCCTCAAAACATTCAAAGGTCGGCCGCGTAGATGATAAAATTCCTCCTGTGCAATTAATAATGAAATTATTAATGTTCCATTTTAGAAAATCTAATGGCCCTTCAAATTCCTCCTCTATATTCCTAAAAATCTTTTCAAAGTCCTGAAAATTAGGAAAATTTTGAAATTCTTTGAAACTCCTTATAACTTTTACAACTTTTTTTTTTAATTCCCTGACTATTCTATGACTTTCAAGTTTTTCCTAACTTGTGACCACCTTGTAGATATCAATAAAAGAATTTTTACGAACTTTTCATTAGAGTATCTTGAGCGTGGTAAAGAACCATCCGGTAGCCAAACTGCAGTGAATCTTTGTCAACCAGACCTTTGCGGAACTTCACAAGACTGGAAAATACCAAGGGCACATCAACAATTCCGTGACCTGCTCTTACGTGACACACAGCAGCAGTTGCGATTAAAAAAAGTCCACTGAGAGAACCACCGTTCAGACAATGAATGATTATCGGCTTTGGAGAACAACGTCTCAATGCTTGTTCTGACATAACATCAGTAGCAAAAGCAAGAAGTGGACCAGGACTACTTGGAAAACTGCTGCAAAATATTTGTATTTATTAACATAAAGATAAGTGATTTATTACTGCTTTATTATATTTATTTTTATAGTTTTTTTGGACTGACATCCTAAAATTAGTTTAAAACTATTAGTCAAAAAGTTCAGTTCTCGAATCAACAATAATATAAAAATCAATCCTAGAAAATCAAAATTAAATTTTTAATTTAAATTAAAAATCAATTCTAGAAAATCCGATAATTTTTTTTTTGAATCATTGACTTTTTATAGTTTTTTTCTACAAACGAGAGATTAACATTTCGACCAAGCGGGTGTACACCTACTTCTGACTTCAAAATATTTCAGAGGATATTTCAATGGCTTCAGAAGATTTCACTGACTTCAAGAGATATCAAGAAAATTCAAATGAGTTCGCATGACTTCAAGTGAATTCACGTGAATTCACGTGACTTCAAATGACTTCAGACATTGCAGGAGAATTCAGGAGATTTCATTGCAAGTTTACACCTGATTTCACGAGATGTCAACCCCTCGGCTACAAAAAACAAAAACTTACTTTGATGGCCACGCAAGAAATTGCATATGTACAACGATTCTTTCCTCTTTGTGTCCAGAACGTAAAAGTGAAATGATTCTCTGAATATACGTTGAGTGAATAACTTTGTTATTCAAACTAAGTGTGAAGTCACCCAAAGTCAAATTCTTTTCTTCACTAGATGGCCAATAGATATCACCAGTTAACTATGAAAAATTATACAATAAAGAATTTGTCAATTGACGTAAAACCACTTCGAAAGTAAATTACAAATGTTGTACAAAACGTATACAAATTTTCAAGTACCTGCAAATCAGTCGCTAAGCAGGCAATAACCTCACTCTGTTGTTCCCAAACCATGGTCCAAAATGTTTGAAACGCATCAGGCTTAGGCGCTTGGGTAACAATAAAAGCTGCAGGAGTCCATTGAGTTACATCTCTTACATACGAAGCGTTTATGTAAGTAGATCCTTCAAGAGAAGTTAATTCTACTCTGCTTGAGTCGTAGGAAATACAACTGGCAGATCTATTCGCCGCAGGATTTGAGATCGCAATGTTGGAGGATTGTTTCTTATCTTCTCGTTCCTGCAAATTAATATCCAGCTTGTAAATAAGAGTTGGTAAAATAATTTTTTAATAACTATTAAATGAAGTAAAGTAACTCTAATAAATTCAAAAATGTTGCTTTAATTCGTAGAATTAATTGTATATCAAAAAGAAATCTCTATATTCTAAGAACAGTATGTGTGTGGCCGATTGACAGATTTGTTTATATGATAGTCGAGCAGGACTGGACTGGCCTAAAGTCTTTGTCACAAAGGGTGCTGGTGAAAATGAGTTAATCATAAGTTTAATCTTGATAAGTATTTGATAGAAGAAAGACGTGCCTTCCGAAGTGCTCTTTGAATAAAGAAAGCACAAATTCTATTAGTAAGTCTCTTGTTTTATTTCCATATCCTATTTCTAATAAAAAAAAACAGGGTGACCGCAAAAGTTTACTTTTAAAATTCCCTGACCTTTCCACGATCAATTTTTTATTGTCCTTGACGATTAATGATTATAAGAGGATATTCATTTCAATTTTACGTAAAATTCTAGAAAATCCGATAATTTTTTTTTTGAATCATTGACTTGTCTTCGACTTTCCCTAACTAGCGAAATTCTCTAACTTTTCGTTAATTCTCAGGTTTTCCCTGACTTGCAGACACCCAAAAAAAGTCTAATAAAATTGTAAACATACCTCGAATTCACGAACTTCCTTCCATTTATTATCAATTGTCGTAGCACCGCTGAGTGTCTTCACCAACAAACTGTCAACGAATTTTTCATATTTTTCAATGTCAATAACAAATTTTTGTAAGATAGTCGACTCTGCAAGCGGATCTCTCTTTGGCTGCACATCCAAATACCACGTGTCCCATACGATTTGTAGATTGTCGTTTCTATCATCTGTTTGCGGTGTCGAGTTTTTTCGTACTAGATTCACTTCTTTAGTATCTTCCAAAGTTTTAACTTCACTTTTCGCATCGTCCTTTTCATCTTTACTTTTGTCTACTTGGACTTCTGGTAGAAGTGGAGCGTGATTAATTGTGATATCCAAGTCAGAGAGAAGATCGACATTGGATTTTGGTTCAGTGGATTCAAGTATCCCTGAACTTGAAGTATTTGTTTCGTTATTGGTTGCCTGCATATATGTTTGATTATATCCCGGCTTTGCGTTTTCTGCATTAGTAACTAAAGAAAAAGAAAAAAAAAAAAACGTTAAAATTGTTAATATTCATTATTAATCAAATCGATTAAATTTACTCTATAATCTTAAGATTGTATGGAGTAAGGGTAATCTATTATGATTTCGGTATTTTACAACCAATCAATTTTAAATGTAAGCCATTCAAACCACTAACAATTTTGATATAGGTACACATGAATTCAATGTGAATTTTTACATTCTCATCAGAGAATGTATTAGTTTTGTGTAAAATTTGACCCCCCCATTTTTTGTCAAATGTCGACGTTTTGTGACCCCCTGAACCCGAAAAACATGTTTTTACGAATGTGTCTGTCTGTCTGTCTGTCTGTCCGTCTGTCTGTCTGTCTGTCTGTCTGTCTGTCTGTCTGTCTGTAGATTTTTTCTTGTGAGCACGATAACTTTTGAAAGAATTGATCGATTTGATTGGCCTTTGGTATACTCTTTTAGTGTCCTAAAATGAAGGTCAAGTTCGTTAGCCAGCCATTTTTGATAAAAATTAAAAAATTTGGATTATTTTTAAAATTTTTGAAAAAATTTTTTTTTTAATTTACAAATTCTGTTTAAGGATATTCGTAGTACTTAAATAGTCGAACAATTTATCATTATGACTTTTTTCGATAGAACAAAAATTGTCAGACTTATAACATTTTGAAAATGCAAAAAAAGATAAAGAAAATTAAAATTTTAAGCTAAATAACACACGCTATGAAAAAAAGTTAAAAGATGAAAAATGTTCCTTTTTGAACGCCCTTTAAGACTGGTATAACCACTTTTTGAATTTTCTTGAAAAATTCTAAAATTTAACATTTTTAGCCAAATAACGTGATACGCGTTACTTGGCTAAAAATTTGAATTTTATATTTTTAAAGAAGGTTTAAATATCGAGCGCGAAGCGCATGTGCACTGATGAGAATGTGTTCCATAAGGTCGATAGAACCTTAAGTAAATTAGTTTCCTTCTTCATTTGAAAATAAAGAAATTTAAATAAAAGTATATAGCAGCGATGAAGGTTGGTAAGCGAATGCAAGAGCGCGAAGTGTGATGAGAATGTGCTCACAGTGGCACCCCTAGTTTTTAATTATTTTTTCAATTATTTTGATTTTTTTAAACTCTTTTTATAACTAAAAATGCTATTAAATTCTTTCAAGTTCTTTTAAATTTTCTCCAATTCTCTTAAATTCACTTTAATTTCTTTAGAGTTCTTTTGTCTTCATATTGAATTGTTTCGCGTAGTTTTTAATTTTTTCCAAAACTTAAAATTTTTTTAAATTTTGAATTCCTAATTTCTAATGTGACGAGGCTTTTTTGTCGTATGAAATTTAAAATCTAAAATTAACCTTGAGTTGGAGTCTGTTGACCATACTGTGAAGCGTAATAAGCTTGATTGTCGGGCGTGGAATTTGCATCATGATTCGAGTATTGCGAAGAAGTAGTCTGATTGATAGCAGCATTATTACCGGCACTAGTATACAAAGAGTATGCATCTTGCTGCTGATAAACATTACTATTCGCAAGAGAAGGCAAATTTCTGACAGTGGACGAATTCCCAGTAGAACTATTCGGTTCCTGTACGTGCATCGATTGCGTATTCTGATAACCCGAAGTGTACTGATATCCTCCTGCGACAGCATTGTACCCATAGCCAGGATGACCTTGATACGAGTCCGTCGACGAATTCAACATTACAGTTCCTTGTGTTGCATTTCCATAACAATTATTAAATCCTTGGGAGTAGGTCGGACACTGTGAAGTCCCAGCATACTGCTCTTGAGGGTGGTAGTAATTTTGTTGATAATTTGGAATCGGGTTTGCTTTTGCATGACTCTGGATAATTTCCGAGTTGTAACTTTGGTTCAGATACTGATTTGTACTAGAATTCACACTTTGATAGGGAACGTTAGTCTCTGTTTGTTGATAGTTACCGTAAGTGTTGCCATAATTTTGAGT
Source organism: Synergus itoensis (assembly GCA_904066005.1). Lineage (NCBI taxonomy): Eukaryota > Metazoa > Arthropoda > Insecta > Hymenoptera > Cynipidae > Synergus > Synergus itoensis. The sequence continues at coordinate 70,875 of CAJFCP010025728.1, forward strand.
GCCCACTCCATCTTGTGTTTGAACTGCACAAGCTTGAGGTTGAGTACTCGTATAACTCTGTGTCTGCTCTGAGTAATTAGTCTGAGGATTGGACAATGAATTAGGATACTGTGAGGCTGCGTCGTAGTAGGAATTGCTGCTTACATTCGCGGAAGGAACGTTAGTCGAGGCAATTGAATATGTTGAACTATCGGTAGCAGACGTTTTGGTATACATCCCCATGTGTTGATTTGGTGTATATTGTTGGGGAAGAGAATAATTAATCCCGGGTGACATACTTTGAGGATTTTGAATCTGTTGTTGAAGATTAATCTGTTGTACAATTGCTTGTTGCTGATCAACTTGAGAGGTTGCTGGATTAATGTAGCTTTGCGTCGCGTTGGGTTGCTGCAAAATCGATTGAGGAGAAACACCAACTTGATATGGATTAATCACAGAGTTTTTATTTTCCGGTTGCTGTTGAGAGTCGCTAACTTGAGACTGATAATACTCTCCAGTATTGTGGATTGAGCTCGGCACGTAGAGATTTGTCTTGCCATCTGATAAAGTGTTGTAGGTTTGATTGAGAGATGTCGCGTAAGGCATTGGATTAAGTTCTGTGTTTCTTGACACTTCGACTTCCAGGTTACCTTGCTGAGCAGATTCCAGTTGGACTGGACTAAAATTTTGATGTTGAGGTGAAGCATTATTCATCTGAGAGCCTTGATAAGTAGGATTTTCCTGCATTACTTGATATCCAGGATAAGAGTAAGCGGTATTTGCATTGTAGGAGTAGATCTGATATTGGTCTTTTGTATTTGGATCGGTTGGATATTGAGTTTGACCTTGTTGAGGAAGAGTATAGCCGCTGTAAGTCTCGGAGGTGCTAGAAAGTTCAGTAGTTGCTTTCATCTTTCCAGCCTGTCCGTAAACACTCTCGGAGAAGGTAGTTCCAGTCTTGGGAAAACTTGCATTCAGATTACTCATGACGCTTACGGCTTCACCGTACATATACCGCGTATTGTAAGAACTTTGTTGCCCAGAATAATAATCTGGGTATCTGCTTTGATAAAACTGGTAGGCTTGTGTAGGATCAATGAATAGTGGGACATTGGTGGAAGATAAGCCTTCACTCGTGCCGTTTTGATTAGTTTTCAAGGACTTGACGACTGACTGATCAGAGTTAATTTTTGTGGTTCGATGATCAGTGAATTGATTGTGATAGACAGGAATGTTTGACACTCTGTTTGCTAAATAGTCTTTAAGTTTTAAGCCACTGCCTGTAGCACTTTGCTCTTTTGGAAGCATATGATGAGACTGATTCTTGCTTTCTGAAAGTGAAAGGTCACTTATTGCATGTGCCCCTGTAATGTTCTGAGCAAGAATCTGTGCACGTTCTTCTTCCTGGACTTTACAGGTGTTCTTTACTCTTTGCAACAACTTCGTCACGTTTATTTCCATCTTCCTGTAAAATTCTAAACCCTTTGTGGTTTTCGCCAATAAATCCTCGTACGCGTCATAGGAGGCGATCAAAGAAGATATGATAAATTCACGGCGTTTCAAAGTTTCGTCAACTGCTTTTCTAGTGTCGGCAGTTTGAGCATACGCTTCCGTTAATGCAGCCAAGATGTTTTCTTGAGCAGCTAAGTTTTGCTCTATGAAGTTCACCTGGAATTTACACAATTTAGGAATGAGTTTTTATTATTTGAAACCGAATTTTAAGGTTGCTTTATAAAATCAAGTTCATAGGGTAAAAAAAGGCGGAAGATACTAACTAATGGTTTATGTTTACTGATTTGCTCTGCAAACAGATTGTCAAGAGGTTCAGATTCAGCCGTAGCTGTAACCAAAATTCTTGTCAAATCGTCTTGAGATATTGATTCTCGCAATTTGTTGTGCAATTCACTCCTTTGCCTGCGCATTTCATCAACTTTATTTAATATGCGTTTTAATTTTCTAGTGCGAATCTTTTTAGATTCGTTATCCGTATTCTTCTCACTGCTACTTTCACCTAAATAAAAAAATAATTGGTAACTGAGAAGTAAGGGAATACAATTAAAATAAAGTTTTGCCGTCACCGTGAATATAGTACTTGAAATTTCAGGAGAAAATTCTGGCACAGAAGATCGGAGGAACATACCCGATAAATTCACTTTAGGGGATGGAATATGTGCCATTAAACTTGACAATGGTTGAGAAAGTATCCGTAAATTATTCAAGTGCAAATTCATCGCTCTATGAAGTGCTTGATTACTTTCGGATGCTTTAGCATGAGCTTCCTCATACTTTTTTGCCTCTCTTGTCAAATCGGTAGCAACTATTGATGGCGGTCGTTTGCCCATTGTTTCTTGATACTCTTTTTCTCTAAAGAATAAGTGATTTTGAATAATGCACATTATTTATATACAGGATGTTTCACGCCTAACTGTCCGCACAGTTAGATCTGGGACACCCTGTATACCTAAAGAAAAGTTGCATAAAGCAAATCGCAATAAAACGAAATTAAATTGACAAATATAAAATGAATCTACTCACCTCTGCTGCTCTTCTGATAAAATCGCATTGATTTCTTTAAGCATGGCCTCTACATTATGGTAACTATCAGAGAGTTTTGTCATCGTGTCAACTTGTTCTTGAATTGCGTTGGGTTTTGCATTAATAGCAGCACATCTTTCAGCCAATTCTTCAGGAAGAGATAAGACTTCAGATTCCAAATTTACAGCATCTGGATCCCATAAACTCAAATTTTCAAGTTTTAAAGACATTAAATATGTATTCAGTATCAGATCGTGCTCTTCGATTTTTGCACCAACTGAACGAAGAATTTTTGCTTTTTCTTCTGAGTAGAGTGAATTCGCCTCGTGTACTTTCATTGGAACTAGTCTGAAATTATAAAATTTCGAAATAATTATTCAAAGAATCGGATGTATTATTTTAAATAATAATAATAATAATTCAAGATTACTCACCTAGCGAATATATCTGTACCAGAGACTTCGGAGTCGTTTACATTGAAAGATATACCTTTAACCAAAGAGGCACCCTTGACAGTAGGCAAAACATCTTTTTCCGGTACTTCTTCATGGTAAATGTACTCGTTCTCGTTTTTTGCAGCTTTTCTTTTACCTTCGATTACGTCGTTTGTGAATGTAAGTGCATCTTCAATTGCTTCTTTTTCATCTGCAGCTCCCGTTATTCCCATTATACTTTTTGCGCTTGTGTATAGGGTACGTACTTCGTTTAAAGCTGCTAAAGATGCGTTGTAAAATGCCACCCGTTCTCCCATTTTACGTTGTTCTTCAGCTGCGAGTCCTTGATAAAGTTGTGTTACAGCTAAGTGATATGCTCTTTTAAACTTGACATACCTTTTCCATATCTAGAGAGAATTTTAAAATCATTCGAAATTCATTTTTTTATAAAAATTAAACTTTACAAGCAATTTCAAAAGAATTAAAAAGATTTTAAGAGATTTCAAGAGATTCCAAAGACTAAATGATTTCAGTGATTTCAAAACATTATAAAGAAAATTGTGAAGGTGTGAATAGAACAAACAAAAAAAAAAAAAAAAAACAAAAAGCGGACTCATTTGATACCTTGTAAATTTTAGATCCTACTGTATCGCAAACAGTACCATCTTCACTGCCTCCTTGCTCCAGGGTGTTAAGTGCCAGATCATAATAATCTACAATTTGTCGAGCAACCTTAGCTGCAGAAATAAAAATGTAAGTTTTTTTTTTTTACTAAAACAATATCATTATTTTTTTATATTCATTATTAATTGTCAAACTCTATAATCGAACACTTTTTTCTATACGCAATTTTGAATAATTTATACGAAAATAATTGTCTTCATTCCAGGTATGGACATCTATTAATTTTTTACATACCTACTATCGATGGTTTGCGATTATCAAGCATGCTCTTTTCTAAAATGCATTCTTGTCCTTGAGCTAGACACAGTTGGTACATAAATGTCATCAACTCTGGTGCTAAGTCCACCCCCGGAGGCTGAGGGTAACTATTTTTTAGGTGATCAAAAGCCCAAGCTGCACACTGAAAATGAGTGCAGGCCATTTTCATTCCATCGGGCGAGGTGCGGTCTGTGCTTGCACCAAGTTGAGTGTGAATAGCACCGATGTTGTACAAAATGGAGATCATTTCAAACCGAATGTTGGCCAAAGAACACACCATATTGGCGTAAGTATCTTTCCTATAAAAGTAATTAATATATAATTTCCTACATAATCAGCTTTTTTACAAGATTAATCTACAAGAGAATAAAAACAAAGGAAAAAAAAACCTTACCATGTGAATGTTACGGCAGCAGGACCGTCTTTTCCCATAGGAAATCTACTTTGCAGGAAGTGCAGTTGACAATAATATCTTTTTAACAATTCACATCCTTTGACATCAATGGGTGGACGAACTGCAGAAGCTCGTAAACTCTCCAATTGATGTAATTCGGTATTATATGATTCTGGATCTTCATTGTAAAAGTCACGAATATACTGAAATTAGATTTCAAATCAACAAGAGAATCATTGTATAACGGGAAAAGATATGAATCAGAGGTCGCAAATTTGCAGAGTTTTTACGAACCCCGTATAGGTTATAAAATAATTGGAGTATAGATGGTGCATCCAAAGGAATAAAAAAAAAATCTAGATTTCACGGAACGTGGTGAAACGGTACAGACTGGGAAAAATATTAAATTGTTTTTGTGCTAGTTTAAAAAGAAATCCGTACTGTTCTGGCAGGATTATTTTCAAGAAAAATGATCAACATACCTGCTTGAGTTTTGTAGCAAAACAAGTGGGTTCCGGGCTCACTTTTAATTGGAAAGAGACCATCGGCAACCTGGGAACTGCCTCCATCGTGTTTTTTTCCTTTAAATTCAAAAATTATGAAAAGACGTCACCTGTCACAAATGTTTGGTCAGAATCAGAAGATATTGTGTAAAGATAAACGTCAAATTTGTGGATTACTGTACTTTCTCTAGTATTCTCTAGATGTGCGACCCAAACTCGGCATCGACATACAATACCAGGAATGCCTTTCCTTGTAAACATGTTAACCCAACCATGGTTTCCATTAGAATCTTTGGAAACCAGGGTTGGGTTGACATGTTTACAAGGGAAGGCATTTATGCAGTGCTTTCAAACGGGGCTGACTGCGCGCGCATTATTTTGGCTTACCGCTAGAAAATTTCTCTCATTGGTTAAATTTAATTCGATTTTGAATCGCGCGCCAGATTACAGCCAATTGCAGAATTTCTCCAGCGCAAACCAACACACACTGCGCGCGCAGGCAGCCCCGTTTGAGAGCACTGCATTCATGCATTCTACTGTATACACTCGAGTCTCCCAAATGTCAACTTCCAAAATCTCAAGTTCTCCCAAATTTCAAGACATGTTTCTCTCAAATGTCAATTTCCCAGGGATGGCTTGTGACGCGTCACTCGAGGTTTTTGACGTATTATACGTAAAAAATGTAATATACGTAAAAAACATGTAAAAAATGTAATAAATGTAAATAAAGATGGCGGACATTAGAAAAAACGGAAAGAACAAACATAACCTCAATTTTTGAATATTGCGCGCTAATATCAACCAATCAGATGCTATGGCGCCATTTTGAAAACGTATATTACATTTTGTAAAAAACTCAGGATGTAATATACGTACGTAAATTACGTAAAAAACCTCATGTAATTTACCTAAGGTATATTACGTGGACAACCCTGCAATTTCCTCTTTCTTAAATCACACTTGTAACCACTGCGCACGCGTTGCGTTCGGCATCTGATTGGTTGCTATTCGCGCGTAATTTAATACGTTAAAAAATAATATATTATACAAAATACACATGCGCAATTGATGTGACTATAGAGATAAAGAATGTTTTGACATTTGGGAGAACTTCCGGCCAAATATGTCTTGACATTTGGGAGACTCGAGTGTAGTAAAATGCAGGAATGCCTTCTGGCAGGGTTGTTAACTTCGAGCATATACTACCTGGAGTCAGCCTTGCGGGCTGTCGAAGCGTAACAGACTTTAGAAAGAGATAGCGAATTAAGGGTACATCCTATCTCTCTCACTCCGCTCGGTGATTGGCTGGCGAAATCG